>CABHPQ010000606.1:0-62795 GCA_902168405.1 Peromyscus aztecus | reverse complement strand
TTTCTTTCTCTCTTTCTTTCTTTCTTTCTTTCTTTCTTTCTTCCTTCCTTCCTTCCTTCCTTCCTTCCTTCTTCCTTCCTTCCTTCCTTCCTTCCTTCCTTCCTTCCTTCCTTCCTTCCTTCCTTCTTTCCTTCCTTCCTTTCCTCCCTCCCTCCCTTCCTCCCTCCTTTTCTTCCTTCTGTTCTTCTTTTTCTTTTCTTTTCTTTCTTTTCTTTTCTTTTTTTTTTTTTGGTTCTTTTGAGACCGTGTTTCTCTGTGTCTTTGTATAACAACAGCCCTAGCTGTCCTGGAACTCACTTTGTAGGTCAAGTTGGCCTCAAACTTACAGAGATCTGCTTGCCTCTGCCTCTGGAGTGCTGGGATTAAAGGTGTGTGCCACCATGCCTGGCTGATAGATTATGATCTTTGAATTTCAGCTTTGGGTTTATTTGGGATTCGAGTGCTTGAATGGGAAAGTCTCTAACCTTTGTTTGTCTGTATCATATTAAAAGCCCAGCATTTGTGAGCTAATTTCTCTGTGAGTCTTTGTGTCTTCCACAAAGATTTTATATTCCCACTGAAGGCCTTCCTTTCCATAATCTATTTTCTCTACTTGTTGACTACAACATAAGTTCCATGAGATCAGAAGTCATGGGGTCTTCCTGGTGCCAGTGTAGTCCTTATGAGGTGGGCTTTTCATGAACACCAACATATGGGGATATGGTACTGAACGGGGTAGAATACAGCAGCTGCTAAAAAATTATGAATTTCTGATTTAACTTCAGTCTTTAAAAACAGTGTGTGTGTGTACACACACATTCATGAGTATGTCTGTGTGTGTAAGCTGCAAGTTAATCTTTAGATACTATTCCTTGGGAGACATCCCCCTCTCTCCCCCTCCTTCTGGTTACAGGATCTCTTGCTGGGACCCTGAGCTTACTGATTTGGCTAGGCCCTAAGGATCTTCCTGTTTCTGCTCCTGACCCCAGCTCTGCTCCTGTTTCTGTCCCTGACCCCAGCTCATACTGCCATGCCCTGCATTTGACTCTGGGTGCTAAGCATCAGATTCAAGGCTTCATCCCCGCATGGCAAGTGCTTTCCCACTGAGCTGTTTCTCCAGTCCCTAACACTCTAGTCCTTTTAGGTCTGTCCCAGAATAAATGGGTAACAGAGATCCATAGCAGGGTCTTCATTGCCTTCCGCTGCTTTCACAGCTGGGGTGAGGTTTGGACGCCTGATCTCAAGCACCAAAGAGCTGCAAGCTTAGGCTTCTTTCAAAACCAGTTTAATTTAGAGGATTTGAACAAAGACATGGTCTGTCCCAGCCAATTGTTCCTATAATAGCTACAAATTCAGTAGGAATAGGCAGGGCTTCTATGGAGCCTCCTTCTGCTACTGGACCCACAGCAGCTGGGTAATTCAGCCCTCCACAAGTTGGTATTCACCAGGCAGCCAGGGGACAGTCTTTCCCTGGATGACTGTCACTGTGGACTTAGCCTTCCTTGGTTTTCCTGACTTGATTTAATGGATGACAGCATCAGTCTTTCTCTCGTTTGTCTACTACGTTGACTCCAGAAAAGGTGCCTTTTTTTTTTTTTTAATATAAAACTGACAGGAGGAAACAATCCCCCTTTTTTGATATTTCTGTTCAGATCGCAGCTGACCCTTGGCCTGGTTAGAGTTTCAGGAGCCTGATGCCTGTCTTCCAGGAGGACAGCTGTGTTCGTCAAAGGGCCATAAAAGGTGGGGGTAGAGGGCCAGCCGCCCTGTCCTGGGGATCCTGAGGGCTTTAGCCTCAGGTGCTTGCCTCTGTTCTCTTTCCTCCTGTCCTTTAATGGATATATCCACTCAACAGATTTTGCAGGCCAGAGTTCCTAAACGTTTGGTTTGCAGTAGGATTAATTTAAATAGGTGTGTGTTGGGGCGGGGGCGGTCTACAGGGGGAAAGACTCCCTCACTTTTAATTTCTGAATGCTTCCGGCTTCCAGAAGAAGTATGTAACTTTGAAGAAGCCCCAGTGGCATTAAAATGTGGAGAATGACTTCTTCCGTGTCTTTTCCACTGGGCATGGGCGATTTCTTTCTTCCCACAGTGTGGAAGGGTTGGTCGCTTTTAGCTGGGCCCTCCAGGAAACTCAATTAAACTGTACTAGGCAGTATTCTTTCCTATTTTGTTGGCAATTTCATTTGTGAATTTGTAGTTGAGGTACCGGCCCTATAGGGGCTCTGGGTACTTGTAAAACTTTTACTTCATTTAAAGTTAAAACTATTTTGATTTTTTTTTTTAATTCGTGGTATGAGCCTTGACTCTTTCTAGTGTATTTTTCGAAACTTTTAGTTTCTCTTTGGAGTCTACCTTTCAAGCCACACTCATTTCCCTGTGGTTCACACCAGTTCTGTGGCCGGGATGTTACTCTAGTTGCCTTGGCAACATGAAATATTTGCACCAAATAAAACAAACCTCTTTTTTTTTTAAATTTAATTTTACTTTTTTTACTTCACTACAAAAAAACGTGAATTCAGTACACACCTTTCAGTACCAGAGATGGACTGTTTGGTCCATCCTGTCGAAAGAGACTGGATGGTGCTGCACAGATTTTCCTTGCCTAATCACAAAAAGGGCCTGATAAGATGGCTCAGTGGTGGGTGCCTTCTGCACAAGCATGAAAATCTTGGTTCCATCTCCAACACCCACGTGAGAAGCTGGGTCAGTGATATGCACCTGTTACTCCAGTGCCAGGGAAACAGACAGGAGGATCCCTGGAGCCTGCTGCCCTGGCAGCCTCAACAGATAGGAGAGTCCCAGAACTCTGTCTTAAAAATTAGGGTAGGGGTTGCTGTGGGATGGAGCCTACCACCAAGCCTGGAGACCTGACTTCTACTCTTTGAAGTCACGTGGTGGAAGTAGAGACTGATTCCTAGCAGTGTCTTCTAACCTCCACGTGTTACACCCACAACCACACCCACCCACTCACACCCACACCCAGTGCCAACAGGGGTTTATCTCATCTCCTGGTTCAGCCAAGGAAGACCTCCTTGCTCTTCTTCCTTCTCTTCTTCTCCCTCTGTTTTTCCTCTTTATAGGTCAAAAAAAAAATTGAGAAATGCCAGTTGAGCAAGAATGGGCAGAGGTGGGGTCCCATTTTTCTGATTTGATCAACAAAGCCAGGCAGACAGTTTAGAAGAATGATCAGCAGTATAAAGTTGGGAGTCAGAATGATTTGAAACTCTGATCCTGCCATCCGAAGCACCCACTTAATTTCCTTGAGTTTTCTGTCTCTGTGTAAAATGAGAACACAGTCATTGATGAGTTGGATGAGGCCCGGCCTGGCAGTCCAGCTATGGGCCAGTCGGCTACCCCAGTTATTACTGTTTGGGAGACTGAATCAGAAGGATGGCACGTTCAAGGCCTGCAGAGGATATGCAGTGAGTTCAAGGGCAGCTTGGGCAACTTAGTCAGAACTTGTGTCAAACCAAAAGAAGGAAAAGGAGGGCTGTAGCTCAGGTGCAGAGTGCTTGGCCAGTGTGCATGCAGGTTCAATCTCCTTCCGATACAATTCAAAAATCATTAATGCTTAATAGACAGCCTGGCACAGAAGCATCCACAGCCACCTTTACTATCATCTAAAAGCCTTTGAGCTGAGCAGCACCGTTTCTGTGGGTGCTTACACTAACAACAACAGCTACATAAATAGCTAAGAAGCCCATTATTTTCTTAATCCAGTATTTACCACAATTGGTTGATTAAGGAATTCTTTTTCCACCTTTTTTCTTTCCTTTTTTTGTTAGTGGCAAAAATATTTGACTAAGAGATCCATATTTCTCTTTGCTGGTTGTGTTCTTTGACACCCATTCAGGGGAAACTGAATCCTATGTTATTCAACCCTCCTCTTTCTCCAGTTATGACAGGAGGCTCTGTCAGTCCTGGTGGAATTGATTACATAGGTGTGCAAGAGATAAATGCTCTAAGTTGGAAAACAAAGCAAAACTAAAAAGCACATGCCCACCTGAGAAACATTGGCAGTGTGTACTGAAGACCTTATGGTGGGATGGTGGTGTGAAGTCCTAGCCTGTGATTTTTTTTTCCCTTCCATATCAGCAACCTGCTCATTTTAAAACAGCTATGCCCAAAGCACATATCTGCTTCTCTCCTGATTTTTATATTCTGAGGAGACTTATGAAATTTTGATTATGGAAGTAAAATTTGAATTGTAGGGACTGGAGAGATGGCTCGGTGATTCAGAGCACCGGCTGCCCTTTCCAGGACCTAGATTTGATTCCCAGTGCCCACATGGTGGCTTACAACTGTCTATAATTCCCGTCAGGGGATCCAGTGCCCTTTTCTGGCCTCTGAAGCACCAGGCATACCCACAGTGCCTATGTGTACATGCAGGCAAAACACTGAGACACATGAGATACAAATAAATCAATCTTTAAGAACATGTCAGCTCTAGAGAGAAGGCACCCCTCCTCGAGGACTCAGAGATATTTAATAAGCACTGAAGGGAAGAAGGCATCTGGAGTTCCCCTCAGTGTCAAACACGACCAAGTGCGATGCTGAGTCAGGAGAACGTCTTTCCCTTTCAATCAGGCATTGCTAATGTGATCGGTCCATATAGTGCAGACATACAAAAACACGGTGAGAGGAGGCTAGTGCTGCCTCAAGTGAGCACCTGCCTCACAAGCCTGATGAGCTTGAGCCCATGGTGGGAGGAAAGAACCAACCCCTGAAAGTTGTTCTCTGACCTCCAAGAATGACATAGCATGTGCATGCCTGCACCCACATATGCACGTCTCACACACACACACACACACACACACACACACACACACACACACAATTAAATAAAAAAATCCACTGGGACCTTCTCACTGTTAGAAATTCCACTGACTTGGGCCTGCTGGACCCAGGAGGAAGGAAGCATTCACACCGGAAGTGCCTTGTTAATCTCACATCTAAAAAGAAGGTAACTTCTGCCCTAAGACAGGTCTACCGCTAAAGCTGGGAGGTGGAAGCAAGTGGAAGGGCAAGCGGATCTGAGGCAAGCTTAGACTCTAGAGGGATGTGTCTACGGAGCCAGCATAAGAGCTGAGATGCGCTATAGGGTGTTTGTGGTGGCCTAGGCCTGTAATCCAGGTATTTAAGGGCTAAGGCAACAGGGTTGTGAGTTGGAAGCCAGTGCGAGCCACACAGGGGACCCTGCCACAAATGAACAGAATAGCAGAATAAACAAACAAATGCATAAACAAAGCATTGTAAGCCAGTGAGAGCATGGGTTTTCCCAAAGGGATTTCTTTCAGGTTTGTCTCTGAGTCACCGCGGAGGAGGAAGTACAGTCCTTTGGTTTCTGGGGCAACTCCGATGTAATGTGTGGTGTTTCATTGACTCTATACCCTTGACTGTATTAGAATCACACTCTCATCTTAAATGAAGGCGTGTGGGAAGGAGTCCGGAAATACAGTCTTATTCCTCTCAGGCTGAGTGGCACCTGCTGGTCATTCCTCTGAGCTTTCGTTTATCTATAAAACCAGCACGTGGTCTAGTCAAAGACCTACAGGTCTCTTTCAAATCACTCACACAGGCAGAGGACTTCTTATTATTGGTTAACTAGCCCCTATGTCCTCTAAGGCAATTTTATATTTTCAGAATGGAATATGTTCATTTCAGGCTCGAGGCTCCTCCCTTAACCTTGCAGTTGCAACTAGCCCATTGGGTGATTTTTTACTTATGCCAGGAGTTGCTATAGTAATTCCCCCTTGTTTAGTCAATAGCAGCATTTAGTAGTAAAAATGTCAAAAATTTACCAACCCACTAGGTTCTTTGTCTAAGCTGCCCCAAAGGCAGACAGAGCCAGCTGCTATCAGCTTAGATCTTCTAGCTCAACTCAAGTCCTCTGTGAGAGCAAGGTATGTGTTTGCATCTGACTGCAGGAGACAAGGCTGAGGATGTCTTCTTTTGTCAAATGGAGCAGACAATGTAAGGGGCTTGATTCCCTACCTCCTTCTTTTTCCTTGTGAAGTTTTGTTTATCCTTCAGTCCGGCCAAGGCTCATGCAAATGAAGGCTGTGGGTTCCTTCCAGAGAGTTTACAAACAGAATCCTTGAGACAGAAGGAGGTATTTGGGGCCTTTGTGGTGGGTGTAAATTTGACCTGAAGAGCACTTATAGGTCCTGAGGGTTTAACATCTGCAAGGCTTGTCCTTTAATGCAAGAGGGAATTCTTGTCTTTTGTCAAAGGAAGAGTTGAGTTAAATATTGCACTTTTTGTTAACTAATATCTACGCATATCTTACATCCTTTGAGATACCCAAAGCAGGTGAGACCCAGAGCTGAGCTGGGGTGCACAGGATGAATGGAGTTGAAGGGTCGAAAGGTAATTCCAAATCTCTTAAAAAACAAGCAAACAAATAAACAACAATAACTAGCGATAAAAAAAATCAAGATTTTTTTAGAGTGCTTCTCAGGGCCTGTGGCTGTGGCTCAGGTGATAGAAAAATTGCCTAGCATTAGTAAAACCCCTGGGTTTGAGCTCCAACACTGCAAAAAACTAGGTATGGTGGTGCAGGTCTGTAGTTCTAGAACTTAGAAAGTAGACATGAAAGGATCAGGAATTTGAGGTCAATCTCAGCTTCATGAGTTCAAAAGAGTCCTGGTCCTCCTCATGAGATGTTGCCTCAACACCCCTCCTCCTCCAAACAGTTATTCCTAATTGAAATGCTAAAGACATAACTTTTCCCATACTGCTCAGCACAGCCTGAGTATAGTGCAGCATAGAGTAGCTGTTGAGTGAATGAATAATGAGTGCACAAAGGAATGAGTGGATGGACATCCATGGGATGAGTCTAGAGAGTGTTACTTCAGGAACCCTAGTTTTTAAGTGCTTAAAGACATTTATTTACTTATTGCTTGGTTGATTGTGTGGTGGAGGCAGAGGGCAACCTGCAGGAAATGGTTCCCCCCTTCCATCAAGGGAGTTTCTGGGACTGAACTCAATCATCAGGCTTGGCGCAAGTATCTTTGCCCATTGAACCAGCTTGTCAGTCCCCAAGCGCCTACTTTTTTTCCTGCATCTCTCTTGCAGCATTTGATGCATTTTCAGCTCATTTGCAATCATGATTTGAGGACTTTGATCACTAAGATGACCACGACTTACTTTCCTGAACTCTTAAGACGCTATGTGGAAAATACAAGATAGAGTGATACAGAAGAGACTCAATAGGTTTTCTATTTCTTTAGTTTTACTGTTCGTCTTTTCCTCAGGTTCTGGCTTGGTTTTCATTTACCCCTGACCATGTGCTCCAGTGAGCTTGGTTGTGATGGGACTGAAAAAGTTGATTTTCTACTTTATTTTTATTTTTTGAGTGTGAGTTTGCATGTGAGGTCTGGGGTGAACATCTGATGTCTTCCTCAATTGCCCTTCACCTTGCCTTTTGAGACAGGGTCTTTCACTATCTGAACCTGGAGCTCACTGATGGGGCTTGGCTGGCTGGCCTGCAAGGCCCAGGACTCCTCCTGTCTCTGTCTCCTCGGTGCTGAGACTCGCAGCTTTGAATGTGGGTGTTGAGGACCTGAACTCAGATACTCACACTTGCATGGCGAGTATTTTACTTTCTGAGCTGTCTCCTGTCCCCCAAAAAGCTTCTTCTGTGCTCCAAGATTCTATTATCACAAATCCAGTTCTAGAAGATAAGGGTATGACCCCTGGTAGGTTGCCCACACTCCAGAGTGGACTCCGTTCCCAAGATACACTGGGCGAAACAACCTGGACTCAATGTGGAAAAGAATACAAAAAGAAGAAGACATCTCAGACTTGCGTGGGAAGGGATCGGAGGGTAGAGAGGACGATAAGGGAAGGAGTTCAGGGTGTAGGAATATGTTGAAAATAGATTGGATGAGTTTTCAAAGGGTTAATAAAAATATGATTTTAAAGTGTTCCACTCATGGATGTATATATGCCCATTGCTCTCTCTTGCTATACATATGAGCAAGAGATACAATAATTAGCTGCTCCTGAAATATTTCTGAAATATTAATGGATTGTCTATTTCTTAGAAGATATCTGGTTTCAAATTTTCATCTTTATTTGGCTATTATAATGCTAATTTTATTCTTTAAGATCTCAAAGGTATAGATAATTTCCCCACTGTTTAAGATTGTTACTCATGTTTATCAGTACTTATTATCATTGATTATGGATTATTTTTCTGGAATTAGAAAAGCTTCATGATGTTGCTTCCAGATGGGAATATAGAATTAGATAACCTAAATCTGTGGTTCTAGGCCACTATCATTTCTATTTGAATTCATAATAAACTATCTATTTTATTATGAAAAAAAATAAAGTTTTCAACTAATTACTAGGAATTTGATTTCAAATCTGTTCTGAAACCATCACTTAATTTAGGAAATTATGTATGTGACTCCCGAAGCATGGAGAAGTCTTATAATGAGATTGCATGTACAAGGAACATGTGCATGCTTTGAGAGAATGTTATGTAAATGGAAGACTGAGGGTGTTGGAGGGCAGAAATCATATAAAAAACCTACAACAGGCACTCAGTTAATGTTTTTTTAGTACAAACAAGTAATGATAAGCTTTCAGATAATACCTTTCTTTGGGTTCATCTATCTATCTATCTATCTATCTATCTATCTATCTATCTATCTATCGTCTATCTGTTTATCTGCCTGCCTGCCTGTCTATCTATCTGTCTATCTACCATCTATCATCTGTTTGTTTTGTTTTTTGAGACAGAGTTTCTTTGTGTAGTACTGGTTTTCCTGGAACTAGCTCTGTAGACTAGGCTGGCCTCAAACTTAGAGATTCGCCTGTCTCTGTCCCCCAAATGCTGGGATTAAAGGTGTGTGCCACCACTGTCTGGCTAAATATTTAATTTTTAATAGGATGAAGCCTTGCAGTATAGTTTATGGCATACATCAAAGAAAGAACTCCAGAATTCAAGTTTATAATTACAGTTCTTTTTGCTTTCTGCTCTTAACTTAGGCACCTCTTAATGTCTACCCCCAAGTCCTGCATTTTTCAACAACTCTTACATGGCTAATATTTCACTAAAATCTGTTGAGCCCTAGAATTGTGTCTGGAGCTGTGACAGCCTAATATGTGTCCAGATGCTACTGAAGGTAGATTTGGGCCATGTGATGAAGTTCTGGTCAGGGAGATACAGTTAGAAAAAGTGTGTATCATGCTAAACCTGAGGCCTTAAAAAGTTGCATGTGTATTCTTCATGCCCATTTCCTGTGAACTCTAGCAGAGCAGCAGTGAGCTGTGGAGTAGCTTTGACCACACAGTAGTCAAATGCACCCTCTAGAGCTGCAGAGAAATACTATGCCAAGGAGCTGGGCTGTGAATGACCATGAGCAGAACAGACCTGCCTGCTTGCCTTGGGCTGTGATACAAGAGAGACACAAGTCTCTGTTACTCTAATTGCTGTCTTATTCTTTTAGAGAAGCTAAACCTTTGGCTCTGTTTATATAGGAAATTGGCACCTGGAGAGGAATGTTATTGTCACAAGCCTGAAATATGTGTCATCAACTCTGAGGGTGGTTTAGCAGATAGTGAAATAAAAGCAATATGTGTGTGCAATGGACTGTTAGGAGATACTGAGTACTGCTTCAACTGCTTGTCCAATTACATAAGAGCCAGGAAGAGTCAATTTAATAGTCCCAGAGAGATGTGGAAGAGGCAAATTTGATTGAAACTGAGACGAAGATACCTACTAGTTCATGTAACAGGGATGATGGATGGGTAAGCCAAAGAAAATAGCATGTTGGGGCTTGAAGACAGGGTACAGCATATCAAAACAGGACACAGGGGACTGGAGATGTAGCTCAGTTAGTAAGAAGATTCATAGCACACATGGAGCCCTGAGTTCGATCCCCAGAACCACCTAAGCCAGATGTGATGTTGCATGCTTGTACTTCTAGGACTAGAGAGTTGGAAGCAGGAGGATTGGGAGTTCCAGGTAGTGATGCCAGCCTGGGGTACATGAGATCTCGTTTCCAAATTTATAAACAATGATAAATAAGAGCTATCCCTATACTGAAGCAAAAAAAAAAAAAAAAAAAAAAGGTCCCAGAGCTTATGGAAAAAATGGTGCAGGGGGATAAAAGAAAAGAACTAAGGAGATAAAGTTTAGTTAAAATAAAACATCATGAAAAATAGAGACAAAAGTTAGCATTTCTGTGGGGTTTATGTTCGTCATTAACTCTGATCTGAAATATATGAAGACACTGATCTATTTTGACTATTAATCTATTGAATTACTTTTCTGTTCTGGAGATCAAACCCAGTTCCTTGCACATGCTAAGCAAGGGTGGTGGTACCGGTGAGCTACACCCCTCATCAACAGTACTGAGATTTTAAGTGTGGCAGGGAAATGGGCCAGTGAGATGGCTTTGCAGACAAAGGTGCTTGAAGAGAGAACCAACTCCTGAAGGTTGGCCTCTGACCTCTACACATTCTTCTTGGTGCTACACGCACACGGAAAAAAAAAAAAGAACAAATAAATGTTGAAAAGATATGAGGGAGGAGAGGTCACTGAAGAAGTACTGACTTGTTCCTTGATATGCAAATCTGAAATTGCCGATGAGATGAAAGTTAAGATCACCATGACTTTGCAGCCTATTGCTGAGGTAACACCGCGCAATCTCCGAGGCTGGAAGAGCACATCTGTCTCAGTGAACTGTCTGCAGCTCTGCTTTCCCTTCACCTCGAGGTTGAGTTAGTGACAGAATCAGTGCTGTCAATGAAAGGATCAGCACCACAAGGTTTGCTATATTTAGCATCCACAGCCTCTCAAATTGAATTGCCCGCTGAAGGTGGTCAATGAGACTGGTACCCACAGTTGGATTTGAGACTAAGGAAATGGAGTAGCCGATTGGAACAAGTGTTGACTTCTGACAGCTTAGTACATAAGAGCTGTTAGACAGGAAGAACCGGGCTTCCTTCTATCTGGAAGGGGTCCCCCTTCATCACTTTGGTTTCAATTGGTTTTGAAGTGTACTGAAAGAGTTCTTTTGTTTCCCCTCTGAGCGAGTTGGTTTGGACTGTAAGGCTATCTGCTTTTCTACATCTCTGTTTGACACCAAGTTGACCTCTGTTTACCTCACACTTGCTAAAAAAGGAGGCATAACTAAGACCAACCACCTTGGTGATAAGGGCAAGAGAAAACAAACAGTGAATGACCCTTTAGGGACAGGTGACTTGCTATTAATGACTAGAGCCATACAACTAAGCAGGAGACTGGAAACATCTAGCTTGGGCTTTTCACGGGTGTTGAGGCCAGGGTCTTTGGGCTCAGAAGTTTTGTCCTTTGGAGTAGAGTTCTAGGCTGCACTTTGGCAGTAGTTTGGCCTGTTTTACACATTCAGTGGGCAGGGGAAGTGAAATATAGTTTCTTTGCTGGTAAGTCTGTTACAAGTCATAACTTCCATGTTTTGGTTTAGATGACTAATTCCATAGGCTGGTCAAGTCCCTTGAAAGTACAGTCTCCAGAGTTATTTTCAGCGACCAATTCAAATCTCCCCTTGGCGACATTTACCTTCCTCACCGCTGCTATCACTTGGTCTAAAAGAAACTACCCAGCCAAGTGCAGTGGCATACATTTGTAGTCCCTGCAATCTGGAGACTATAGCAGGAGGACTGTTGTGAGTATGAGGCTAGCTTGGCTACATCGTGAGTTCAAATGCCAACTTGGGCTACTCAGTGAGATATACTGTCTCAGAAACAAACAAAACCCAAGCAACCTACCAGTCAACTAACCAAATAAAGAAAAAAGCTGGTTGAAGGCTTCTTGAATACTGCTTGGCTGTTCTAGAGATAGGAATTCTGGCAATTTCCACGATTTGAGATTAAGACTGTTTGTCAGACCTAAATCAGAATGGAAAAAATAAAGCAAAAACTGTTGGTGAGGATGTAGGGATAAAGGAAGCCTCATATACTCCACACTGCTGGTAGGAGTCCAAGTTAGTTCAGTCACTACAGAGATTAGTATGGGGCCCTGAGAGAGAGAGAGAGAGAGAGAGAGAGAGAGAGAGAGAGAGAGAGAGAATGACAGAGAGAGAGAGAGAGAGAGAGAGAGAGAGAGAGAGAGAGAGAGAGATACTATATGATCCCACTATACCATTATTTCCGGGTGTATATTCCAAAGACTCAAATGGTCAGCTGACTGTAGAAATACCCACACACCATGTTTCTTCACCACAGTCATGCTACTGAAAGAGCCTAGGTGCTCACCAAAGGCTGAATGAATAAAGAACAAGTATTACTTACAGAGCAGAATTTTATTCAGTCATTAAGATGAATAGAATGATGTCATTCTAAAGAAAGATAGGCAGGATTGAAATCATCATACTAATGAATTCAGCCAATGTAATAGAAGCAAGTGTGACATGTTTTCCCTCAAATGTGGAATCTAGGGAAGAAGGAGATATAGAGGTAAAGGTGGAACAATTAGAAATCTGGAGGGAGAAGGAAAAAAAGGGATGGTAGCATAAGAGACAGAGTGGATATGATATTCGTGTATGGATATGTCATAATGGAATTCCTTACTTTGTACAATTAGAAATAAAATAGAGACCGAGAAGGATTAAGCAGAATATTTTTGGAAACTTTGGAAACTGTTAACTAGTGATAATTTTCCTTGTGTCTCATCTGTATAAATCCAGTTTGGATAGAAAAAAAGAGATTAAAAATAATTTAACAGTTTGTGAAATAAAAACCATTTTAGGTTAAGTTCTGATATCCACGCCATAACAACAAATTAACTGAAAACCTGATTGAGTTTAAAGACTCCCTAAAATGGTTTTCCTGTCTGGAGAGGCAACCTGAAAATAAGTTAATGCTTTTGAGGAAATAACAGCTGAGTAAGAAAGTGAGAAGTGACTGCAAACTCCCAGAGAAATGCTGATTTCTTCATCAGGTGGAACACGATGAAGCCTCATGTCCATCACTGCAATTGGCCCTCTGTCCTGTGCCGGATGTGCCTCTCTTCTGTAGAGCACACTTGGGGGACCTCATCAGACACCTGACTGCAAACACCAGCTGTGTGCTGATGATACATATGGTTTCATGCCCATTTTTACTTCTTTTCAGCACATTAGAGTTCTTCAACTGCTTTCTAATCTTTCTGCTTGGACGACCCATAGGCATCTCAAAACCAACATTTTAAGAAAGTATTTTTATTTCTTAGCATTACTAATATTGTTCTGGGGATTGAGCCCAGGGCCTTGGGCATGTTGGCTAAGGACTCTATCACTAAGCTACACCCACAGTCCTAATATTCTTCTGGCTGAGGATTTAAGTATTTCTTTGTGAGATGAGTAGCTGTTGCTGGGTTAGCCTGGTTGTTGGTTACAAAGAATCTTTGTGATTGTATGCTGGGAATAGACTGTAGGTGGGCAAAAGTCCATGTAGCAAAGTTCAGAAAGTTACTAAAGAAATACAGACAGGATTATAGTCAAATAAGATACCCACCAACACTTTGCTTTGGGTACAAATGTAAAAAGAGCCACACCAGTGACAAAGAGTGGCTATCTCCTTAAAGTTTTCATCTAAGTGTTACACCTTGTCTAACTCTGCTCTGGTTGGAGACAGTTTGCTTTGGGTAACAGGGGAAGGGTGAAAACACATTAGGAAAGCAGACCCATGGTTTCCTGCCAGACTGTGTAAAGAAGGTAAAAGACACTAGCTTGAAGGGTGAGCTCAGGTGTTTGACCTCAGCAAACATGGAGCTATCATCGCCTGGAATGGGAGGGGCTCCAAGGGCCAGATTTTGGAGGGGATGAGAAGAGACATTGAGCTTCCAAAATATGAAGCTTGAAGTATCTTAGACACAGGATGGGGTGGTACACCCTTGTCATCCCAGTTCTCCGGAGGTTGAGGCACAGATATTACACATTTGAAACCAGACTAAACTTCATCAGGGGAAAGTATCTCAAAGGGTTAGCAGTGTAGTTCAGTGGTAGCCCTTTTGTCTACATGTGTAAGGCCCTGGGTTTGGTCTATAGGAGAGAGAGAGAGAGAGAGAGAGAGAGAGAGAGAGAGAGAGAGAGAGGGGAGAGAGAGAGAGAGAGAGACAGAGAGAGAGAGAGAGAAATACACAGAGATAGACAAGACAAAGACAGAGGCGAACAAGGAAACACAGAGAGAAAGAGAGAGAGAGAGAGAGAGAGAGAGAGAGAGAGAGAGAGAGAGAGAAGAAACAGGGAGATGGGGGAGAATTATAGATAACCAGTGCGATACACACCAGCTGGATGATGAAGGCTGAAGCCATGGACAAAGGATGGCCTCATTCATTCTAGAACAAGTGCATTGGACTGCTTCCTCAGGCTACCTGCAGCCTCTTTACACTGCTCCCAACTCCTTCTTATGTTCATCGGCAGCGCCTTCTTGCAGGTTGCCATAAAGCCTCTTTCCCAACCACTTTCCCAGTGCTGGCCCTTCTTACTGTCCCGTTTGTTGTCTTTGTTGTGTCAATCTTATCAGATACTTATTATTTACTTACTTTCTTATTTATAGTCTACACATCTTAGAATAATAGTGGTTTCCTAAGCTTCCCATCCTCGGTATCTATGGAGCACCTGGACACTCTGAACTTTTGTAGTAGTTACTTTCTGTTGTTGTGATAAAACACCATGACCAAAAGCAACTTCTAGAAGGGAGAGTTTACCTGAGGTTTTGTTTCCAGAGGTAGAGTCCATCATGGCAGAGGAGGCATGGCAGTAGGGAACCGGAACAAGAAGATGAGACGTCAATCTTCAACCACAGGTAGAAAGCAAGGACCGCACAGGAAGTGGGGTGAAGCTATACACTCCCAAAGCCCTCCCCCCGGGGCATGCTTCCTCCTGCAAGGCTGCTCTTCCTAGAGGTTCTCACCTCCCCAAACAACGCCGCCAACTGGGAAGAAGTGTTTAAATATGTGATGAGCTCATGGGTAACTATACTCATTCAAACCACTACTTTCCTTCAGAGAACAAAATGCATTTATGTCAATCTTACGCTGTTCCAAAGGCATAGAACTGAGAAACTTGACCAGTGAGTGATTTTACATGGGTTTCATGTGTTTAGTCAGTCAGTGTATTTGCTTATCATGGTTATCTAGTGGTCCCTTCTCAACAGAGTTCTGTCAGACAATGAAGACCAAGCTATTGCCTAGAAGTCATTAATCAACAAAGAAAAAAAAAGTCTGAGTGAACAATGCCTACCTTTTCTAGTTGTCATTTTCATTGTATTAGCTAATGAAAAATATGTCAACTATGGACAGCATATTTTCAGCCTTTGTTATTAAAAATGAAATCCAAATTCTTACAGGACTATGTAGTTCATTAAATACGATGTTGAGAGAGATTTTTCCTTTCTTAGGAAATATGTACGCTTATTATTAATTTTTCTGTTTTTTTTAAGGATTTTATAGTCTATATAATTGCATAGTAATGGGTTTCATTATGACATTTTAATATATGTATTTTGATCATATTCACATCCATTAACAGCTCTTGGGTCCTATCCACTCTCATTCCTCTTCTCACTTAACCTCCATTCTATTTCTGCTGTGTGTGTGTGTGTGTGTGTGTGTGTGTGTGTGTGTGTGTGTGTGTATGTGTGTGTGCACATATGCGCGCTCGTGTGCATGCATTCCCATGTATGACCTGAAGAATTTTGTTGGGGTCATTCACAGGAGCATGCCACATTAGCAGCAGCTACCCAACTAAATGAAATGATAAAATGTCTTTCTCTCCACTACCATTTTCTTCATATAAATCCTGAGAGCGGGGCAAGGCCCCATGAGTGCCTCCTTCTTTCATGACAAGGTATTGATGAGCTTTAGACTTTTTCTTTGAGATTGTTAAGTAAAATTATTCAAGCCAATGAGCTGTTTCAACTAAGGTCCCAATACAACTATGCAGAATACAACTCTCGAATCTTGAGCTGGACAAGGGGCTTATACTTGTCATGCTAACACTCAGGATGCTGAGGCATGAAGATGGCTGAGAATTTGAGGTCACTTTGGGATGAATAGTAAGACATTTGACAAAAAAAAAAATCTAAAAAAAGAAATTCTGGGTCTAATGCTTCTCTAGTTCTTATTAATCTATACATTGAATAATAATAATTATACAAATTAGGACACATGTTCTAAGTTAATATGCTTAACATGTTAATTCTAAGTTAATATGCATGGTCTATCATAGATATTCAAATGTTAATGACTGACAATTGGTTTGCAAGATCCTAGGTGTTTCAGTGGAATGAAAGTGCTTCATAAAAACATGAATTCCAAAACATGCAATCCATTTCAGTTATATTAACTTAATAAAAGGTGTCTTAGCTGGGCAACAGTGGTACACGCCTTTAATCCCAGCACTCAGGAGGCAGAGCCAGGCAGATCTCTATGAGTTCGAGGCCAGCCTGGTCTACAGAGCAAGATCCAGGACAGGCACCAAAACTACATAGAGAAATCCTGTCTTGAAAAACAAAACAAAACAAAAAACAAAAAACAAACAAAAGGTGTCTTTTTAGTTGATCAGTATGCTTTTATCTGCAAGCATAAGAATGCCCAAACAAGTGGACTGAAACAAAGAAGGAAAAAGACTTTGACTCACAAGAGACACCATGAAGAATGGTTAGAGCTTTGTTTGAACACATTCCTCAGATACCATACAACTGTATTTCACTGCATTGGGCCAGTTAGCTCGGAGCTTTGATTCTGAGTCTCCTGACTTTTCTTATTTCTGTGATGTAGTTCAGACAATACAATGGAAGGAAGGGAAGGTTTATCTTGTCTCACAGTTGGAGGCTCCACCAGTCCATCAAGGTGGGCCTATGGCAGCAGGAACTTATGGGAGTTGGCCACTTTGCACACAGTCAAGAAACAGAGATGAACGCTGATGTCAGCTTGCCTTCTCCTTTTGCTTCTGCCTGGGATCCCAGCCCATGGGATGGGGCTGCCCACATGTGAGTGGGTCTTTCAAATGATAAATGCAACTAAATCTCTAGGACATAAAAGCATTAGAAAATATAGCAGGGAGATTTAATATTTTTAATAGCCAGAGTTGAAAAAAATTGAGGAAATATCCTCTGTGATGTTTCCTATCACCTTTGACTTTTTGTTTTGTTTGCTTATTCTTTCTTTCTTTTTTTTTGTGCTTCATCAGTGCCTCATTTTATATCTGAAGAAAACTTGTGTTTTCTTCCTCTGATGTTTTTATAATAGTATTTTAATCATGGCAGAGGATCATGTAATGCCCCAAGCACATTGGCTGGAAAATGGTTTATAAATAAAATTATTGTTATTATTGTCATCTTTATCTCTTGTAACAATACTCATTATATTAAGATTGTATCTAGGCTGGAAATAGTTCAACATATGTGATTATATGTAATCAGTCTATTTTTCTGCTTTTTAAAAACCATCTTGCTCTCACTCACCTTTGTTCTTATCGCTGAACAAACTATTGTTTGTAAGTGGTGGGAGACTCCAGTTTGCTTTGAAGAGTAACTCCAAACAGGTTTCAACAAGAGTTTGCTCCTGGTAGGACTGGGATCCAGATACACTCTTTGTTCCCAGTGGTCATGTGCTAATGGCTGTTTCTGTGGTCCACAGCAGTTGGATTCTCAGAACTTTCTCCCAAAGCTTGGAGCCTTGACTGTTACCCCTAGATGACAGAACTCTGATTAATGAGAAGAAATGATAGTGATATTTTGACTTGATAACAGCTTAGCTTTTCAAATACTGAAAGTGGCTAAATATAGACTGGACTATTCTGGGGAGGGTTATGAAGTTCCTACCATTGCAGGTACTCTAGAAGACTTAGGGCCTCTAATTTGGGATTTCTGGTGTGTGTGTGGGGTTATGAAGTTCCTACCCTTGCAGGTGCTCTAGAAGACTTAGGGCCTCTAATTTGGGATTTCTGGTGTGTGTGTAGGGTTGTGAAGTTCCTACCATTGCAGGTGCTCTAGAAGACTTAGGGCCTCTAATTTGGGATTTGTGAAGATTGTTCTGATAGTACTGAAGTCACTAACTTCCAGGCAGTTGGCATTCAGCAACTCTCATGCATCTTGCCTTCCAGAGACTCTTGTTTCTGTGTAGGTCAAAAGTCTTCACCCATCTCTATTGTACAATGAGGTTAGATGACTCTGGCATCATTTCTCTAGTGTCCTTCGTGGGAAATACACTGCTCACTCTTCTTTTTTCTTCTTGAGTCAGGATATAGCTGCGTAGCCCAGGCTGGCCTCAAATTAGAGATCCTCCTGCTCTGACTTTTCAGTGCTGGGATTATAAGCCTGTACTACCATGCCCAGACACCGCACCCATTTTTTCAAAAGAATTAGAAATAAGTTCTCATTATTCTTTCCAACTAGCATATTTTGATGTGTTACAAGGGTTATGATGTAGCCCATTGTTGAGACTAATGGGTAATTGTTGGCTGTGTGTTGGAGGTGGTTGGCTTTCAAGATGAGAAGCCCAGCTTCCCGAGACTATAGTTGAGTTATCTGACGTTTTTATGTAGATTAAAACATCTTCCTCCTCTCTTTGCACACTAACTTTTCTACATGGCTCAAAAAACTTGTAAGTGAAATGTTGCATAGCTGGAAGTTTTGCTATTATGATTATAACATGTGTCCCCTCATCCTGATGATTCTGTGGAAAGATGATGTTGGTTTCAAAACTGGCCAGAAAAGAACATCAACAGGACAAATAAATTACTAGAACCCAGATAACAAACTCGTGCAGACAGACCACTAAGATGGTGCAGCTAGAGAAGGAACTCCAAGAGTGGTGGGGTTATTGCGTGAAATCTGGAGTCAAACACTTGGCAAAATATCTGTGTTAAGGCAGGAGTGTTGATGTTTGTTGAGATTACTACAATCATTACAAAACAATACAATGGGTACTTTTTTGGCTGGTGAAGTTTCAAGCCCTAGTCCATTATTTCCTTGAATTCTGCCTGGACCATGCCTTTATAGGAAAGGGCTCATGTTTGAATTCCAGACAGGATATGTATCTGGTAATGAAGTAGGTATTGATTTTGTTGCTATTAAACTCTAGCAGTCTCATAATCCACATATTTTTTAATTATTTGTTTTGTGTGTTTGTGTATATGTGTTCAGGTATACATGTGTGTAGGTATGAAGTATGTGTGTACACAAGTGTGCTTGCATATGTGTGCACATTTAAGTGGACTCTAGATGACAACCTGCCCATTGTTCCTCAGGTGCTATCCAATATGGGTTTTTGTTTGTTTTGAGACAGGGTCTCTCACTGACCTGCCTGGATGACTGGCCAGCATGCCTCAGGGACCCATCTGTCTTTGGTTCCACCCCAGTGCTGGGATTACAAGCATGTGACACTATGCCTTGGTTTTTAAACATGGCTTCTGGAAATGGAACTCAGATCTTTGTGCTTGCAAAACAAGTACCTTATTGACCAAGCTATCTACCACCCTGGTACACATAAAAAAAACCAAAAACAAACAAACAAACAAAAAAAAACCAAAAAAAAAAAACCAAAAAGAACCTGTCAAAACTTTTAATTTTGTGGTTCTTTTTGGCAGTTTTCAACTTACAAGAAAAGGATTATGTTTAAATATGTACTAAAAAGTTGAAGTCCCTGTAAACCTGAAAATGAAAATAATTTAACTAATTCTGTTACTCTCATTAACATTTGTTTCCCCTGAAATACTCTCAATTAGAACCTATAGGTTTCTGAGGTCCTAACCTTGTGACATTCTTCTTCCTTGAAGTGCTGGTACTCTCTGGGGAAGACTTCTAGAGGGGCTCTTCCATCCTGCATGTCCATCTTCTTTTGGCTTCTTCCTTCTTCAAGTACAACCGAGAGACAGCAACTGTGACTCATGAGTGTTTGCTCATGAGCCAAGCGATTGTTCCTGTTTTTTAGTTGGGTATAAGTCTGCAAAGAAGCAATAACCTTTTACTAGGCAGCCAATAGCCAACACGCATCTCTGAAGCAGCTTTGGCAGGTACCTGATCAGTGGTGTGTGGTGATCATGGACCAGCGGCAGATAATGAAAAAGGCCAAGGACTTCCTCTGCATAGATCTGCTGTATTCAGTTTTTATTCCTCACCTTGCTGATGGGTGAGGAAACATGAGTGACAGACTCAAAGACCTGCAACAGTGCAATGCCCTTGCATGGATCCTGGTCTTCTTGGATTTGGTTCATAATCTTCCACTTAAGTGCAGTGTCAGTCAGGTAAGACCCAGAGCTATAGACCACCTCCCGCCCCCCCTGAGCAAGCCCCCCCCCCCCAGTCACACTCCTTACACCTGAGCAACCATGGCACCTCTCACCAGTCCAGATCAGCTTTGTCTGGTAAAGACATTTCCAAAGGAAGTCAGCAGCTTCATTTCACTTGACTGAAAACTCGATTTGCTCTAATTCTTTTTCAGGTACTGGGCATTTAACCTAGGATTACACATAAGCTGGTCGAGAACTCTACTACTGAGCTGCATCCCTAGCCCCGCTATAAAGTTTGGGTACCTACCCATGTAGAGCAATTACAGTTGTTAATTGAGTCAAGTGCGGAGGAAAGGATCAGATGCAAATGTGGAAATGCTGTTTAAGCTGCATGTTCAGTAAGTGTGTTCAATATGCTTGCTGGGCCATGGGAGATGCTTTTCCACTCGGATCGGCTTTCTCTTCTTTGTCTAATTGTGAGCTTTCATTCCTTTCACTATTTGGAATTCAGGAGATCAAATGTTTCCCTTTTTATTTAATTAAAATATTGTTATATCATGTCTTCTTTCTCCTTCTCCCCCAATCCCTCCTACCCTCTCCCTCAAATTTATAGTCTCTTTTTCTTTAATTATTATTGTTACATGTGTATATGAACAAATATATAAATGCAACCGGAGTCCATTTAGTGTTGTTTGTATGATATGTTTTTAGGGCAGACGACTTGGTATTGGATAGCCAAGTAGAGGGCTCCTTGCTGGGCAAGACTAATTCTTCCTCTCAGCAGTTGCTAATGGCCTGTAGAACTTTATCTAAGAGTGGAGCCCCATGAGATTTCCCCCATTCATGTTGGCATGTCAACTGGTGTTCAGGTCTTGTTTAAGCAGGCATGTTGTTGGGATTTCATGGGCATGGCTTCCCTTGAACTACATACAGGAAGCTGAAAAAAGGAGTGACAAGTGTTTACTTTGAAAGCACATTCCTTGAATCACCAACTTTGCCACTTCTTTCTAGGATCATTACAGATCTGTGACTTTTGTTTGATTAAACCCAAAAGTCATCATTTCCCCTTCCACATTGTCCTGGGGCTCCCACTCTACTTTCAAGTGGAGTTGGGCTATCTGATCTCTCAGTAGGTTTCCAGTGACTCTGCAGAAAGGAATCCTATATATTGAATGTGTAGGTTGAAAATAATATTAAAATGCATTTACTAGCTTACTAGTCTCCTCAAAAAGATTAGCCAACAATTATTAAATTTGCTTCCTATTAATTTTTTTTTTGAAGTAGAGTCTCATGTAATCCAGACTGGGTTAAAACATTGTGAATGCTGTGTAACAGAGAATGAACTTAAAAATCTTGATTCTCTTGTCTTCACCTCTTAAGTGCTAGAATTACAGGTGTGAAACACCGTTCCTGGATTCATTCAACTTTTGGCAATCTTAAATAGTTACATATAATATAAGCATTAACTTGCCAACTTTCAAATTTAACTAAATGCATACTTTTTAAATTTGGTCGTTAGTTTTCTGTATTGCATTTTCATTTTATAATTTTAATTCTTTCCTTCCTTCCTTCTTTTGTTCTTCAATTCTTTTGCTTGTGTGTATGAGTATGGCATACGTGTGTGTAACATACGTGTGTTCTTGTGGGTATGTGCAGGTAGAGACAAGAAGAGGGCCTTAACTGTCTTCCTCAGTTACTTTTGACCTTACTTCTTCTAGGCAGGGTTTCTCTTCAACCCTGAAGCTTATGTTCTAGGGTGGCAGCTAGCAAATCCTGGCTATTCTCCTATCTCCCTTCAGTGTTGAGGTTAGGATGTGTGGGAGACCATGTCTGGCTTGTTACATGGGTGGTGGGCCTTGAACTCAGGTCCTTGCAGCTGCACAGCAAGCACTCTTAACCCTTGAGCCACCGCTGCAGCCTCGCTGCTCCTCTTGTGCTTGGATGCTGGTGCCTCTTACTACATTTCCTGGGATTAGCACAGGGCTAAGAAGGTGGTAGACATCTGACATGTTTGTCGGTAGGATCGTGGATGAAAATGTCTAACGTGAACAAGTTGTGGAAAGATGTCCAGGTCTCTGGTTTTTGCCAGTAGCGATTATTCCTATGTCTTTTCATTCGAACAACCCATGTTGAATCCTCGTTCCCTTTTATAAAGCAGGATTTTACAATGTTGGCAATTTTGTCTTTTGGGCCAGATTATTCCTTTCATGGAGAGCCGTCTACACATAGTGGCTTAGTAGCACACCTGGGTGCCAGTAGCAGTAACAACCAAAACTACCATAAATTGCCAAAAGTCTCCTGGAGGGAGAGAAGCAAAATCACCCTACCTAAGGAGCACTATGAATTACAGTTGGGATCATTTTTGCTGTTGTTGGGGCTCAGAATTTGAGCCTTTCAAATATATCTCTTTGCCCCACTGATAGCCACTTACTCAAGACTGGAAGGCCTCGGAAGCAGCCTGAGAAGCACGCTGTCTCCTCACCTCCCGTTTCCTGTCCTTCTACCCCCTGAAGCAAGCTATAGAAACCAGAAATCTTCCTCAAAGTGAGTCATAGAAACTGGAATCCTTCTTCCCCCAAAGCAAGCCACAAACACCAGAAATGCTACTCGGCCTTCCACAGCCTCTCTGGGTAGAGGCTGACCATGAGGAAATCCCCTGACCTTCCTCTGTCCGGTAGTAGGTCACAGGACCCTCATTTCAGAGGGATTCTGCCTTATACCCGGGAGGAAGGAATGCTGAGCAGCAAGGCTAAGAAGAATCTGAGCAGACAGGCCTTGCTGGCTCCTCCTCCTCAGCATTAATACATTAATCTTTGTATTTGTGTTCAATCACACGTCTCCTCAGCTACCTATTCGTCACAGATCTTTTGAACAGTAGATTCTTTTTCTGGACTTCTTGAGTCTTCCTTTCCGAAGAAACCCTTGGTCATGTAACACTTGGATTAAATAACCTGTGATTCTTTCTTTTTTTCTTTCCTTCTTTGTCCTGGAGATTGGCCATAGGGCCTGATGTGTGCTAGGCAACTGAGCACCACTGATCTATATCCTCAGACCCCTTTTTACTTTTTATTTAGAGATAGGATTTCACTGAGCTGCTGTCTTGAACTCTCTCTGTAGCCAAGGGTGGCCATATCCTTGTGATCCTCCTGCCTCAGGGTTTCGATCCCTGGGATTACTGACTGTCCCACCAGACCTGGTTGTGATAAATTTCTTCTTCCTTCTCGGCTTCGCTTTTCTTTCTTCCTCCTTTCCTTTTTTTCTCCTCCCACCCTTTCTTTCTCTTTACAATAATTATTTTATTAAAAAAATTCAAAATTACATCTTATTTTAGGTATAAAATACACTTTATATAGTAAAACAGCACCAGAGTAGAGTGACTTGCTACAGTTTTAAACAGAAGGGAAAAGGTATTAATCTCAGGTTACAAATCCCCTCCCATCAGAACAAAATATCAGCAACAACAAACCCAGTCCCACCTCCCTTCCAGAGTTTTCCTAAATGGGCCAATGTGACAAATGTATTCAGTGACTCATCATGTCTGGTTCCTATTGCACTAATGATCAATGGAATTAAAAGGCAATCTCAGCTTTCACAATCACAAGATTAACAGGTCAGATTCCTTTGGAATGCAAAAATGTGACTTTAATGGACAGACAGTTAAATTCACACATCTACCACAGTGGAGGGTGTGGCGGAAGATGGGCAACAGTCATGGACACTTAAACTAGAAAAAAAGCTTTATATTCTCTTTCATGACACTTTCGCCTGTACTCTGTCCTTCCTCATTACATAATATCACCCTCTTTTGGTTTCTTTTCTAAATGTTCTACTTTACCCACATTTATCCCTGCTTACACATGTGCAAGAATACTGCAGGCTAGGATCCCCATATGAGGGAGAGCATGCAGCTCTTTTTCTTCTGAGCTTGAGACATCTCATTTAGTATTATGCATTCCAGGTCCATTTGTTTTCCTGAGAATTTCATGATTTCATTTTTCTTTATAGCTGAATAGTATTCCGTTGGGTTCAGGGAAAGAGGAATTCTTATTCACTGCTGATGGGGTGCAAGTTAATATAGTCATTACGGAAATCAGGTTGGAGGCCCCTCAACATGTTAAAAACACCCTATGACCCATTTATACCCATCTTCCCATGGAGGTACTTGTGTGTCCATATTTGTTCCTGCTCTAAGTCACAACCCCAAGGAAATGGAACCCTTAGCTGTCCATCAACAGATGAACGGGCCATGCAAACACACTGCAAATACACAGTGGGCTATTCATCAGCTGTGAAGTAAAAGGAAATCTTTACAGAGAAAGGCTCTTGCTGCTGTATATTTAAGGCTAGTTCAGAACTCATGATTCTTCTTTAGCTTCCCAAGTATTGGAATTATAGGCGTGTACCATCATACCAGTGGGTAAAGTGATGTCTCTTTTGCTCATTCCTCTTTAATTGTGGGGGTGCTGGCCACGGCCCTTAAAATAGATAAGGAAAGAAACTACAGTTTTCTAGCCTTCCAATACTAAGAGCCAGTTAACAGTTTTTGACAGGAGTACTCCTTATGGATTAGGGCTTTTGGTATTGGGAAGAGAATCAGGACTAGAAACATCCAGATCCACCATCTCCTTTCTCAGCTATGTTCCTGAAAGTGCCTTCAGTTGACTTTGTAGAAATTACAGAGATTTATGCTATTTGGAATCTACTTCTGGACACTGATGAAACTGCTTCCAGGCTGTGGGCAGAGGGACCACCACCATCTCTCAGGCTGTAGTTGAGTCCCCTGCTCCCTCTGTGGCTCATGATTAGCATCTGAAGCCTCAGTGCTGAGAACCAAGACAAGCCTCTCACCACTGGAGCTCTGGCTCCTTTCCCCAGAGCTGAAATTGTGGTTTTTGCTCTCAAGCTTTTCTGCAAGAGAGAGGCATGGAATTGCCTCATTATGCTGTGAAAATATGGAAAGCGACCCAACAGATCAAACATCCAAGAATCATGGCCATTTGGATGTTCTGGAGTTCATTTCTCTCCATGTGACAGTGACATATTCTACTTTCCTCTTCATTCTTTCTGTCCATTAAGTTCAATACTGCCGAAATAACTGACTTTTGAAGGGTGAAACCACCCATCCACAGGACCCTGGAATAGAGCACTTGCCGGTGAGGAAGTCTAATAGAGCCACAGGATTGGCACTGGGTGTGGAATTTGCACTTGAAAATCTGAAGAGAGTTGTCAATCAATTCTTGAAGCTCCCATTGACCTAGAGGTGCTGTTATCTCAGGAGCTTTATCTTCTAAGACAATGTTGACTAACAGCTTCTCTTTTATTCATGAGTCTGTCCTGAAAGTATTACAAATAAGCTTAGTTTTCCACAAAATCTTCCGAAATATCTTTTAGCCCAACACAATGGTCGTTATTTTAAGAAGATTGACAAAGGAGTTGTGTCAATTTTTCTACCCCTTCCCCCCCATATACAGAAGCACTCAATCACATTTAATCTTGGCTTGCACCAAGCCACATTAACTTTGTTTGCATAGAACTGATAGATTTGCCTTTAGCTCTTCTGGTCCCCTTTTCATCTCCCCAGTAAGCCTTCCAATTTAAATAACAGATTAAACACATCCTCACACAGGAGATTCATAGATATCACACACCTTTGCACGATGTAACTTCTGGGATTTGACTCCATGCCTAAGCTGTGTTTGTTGATGAAAGAGAATGGCTTACCAAAGCTTACCATGTCTAACTGGAAAGAACTCAATGACCACTGATGAATGAATGAAAGGGTTCCAGGAGGAGATGCTTTGCAGAGATAGGACATGCCGCGGTGCACAAACCATTTATGTTGGCTTTGCTCGGCAGAGATGCTGGGGAAACTCTGTTCTCTAGAGATAAGAACAATCTAGAGATTTTTCTTTCTATACTGGAGGGATGAGTAAGCATGGAGCGCAGGTGGAGCTGCTTCCTCTGGTTACCATCTGGCCTGTGTGAGCACAGGGTGGAAGAGCTTCTCAATGACCCTGTAGCCTCAAGTTCATTCTACTCAGTTCTCAACTCTACCTCATTTCTTCGAGTAAAATTTGTATTTTGGAGACATTTTAGATTAGAGAAAAAGATGAAAAGTAACACAGGATTCTGGTGGACCTCAACCCAGACTTCTTAACATTGATGCCTCACATTACAGTGGAACTCTGATCCTATTTTATTTTATTTAGATTTTTGGAGACAAAATTTTACTCTACAGCCCAGGCTAATTTGGAACTAACTTACTGTAGAGTCCAGGCTAGCCTAGAACTCACAGCCTCGGGCTCCAAAATGCTGAAATTAAAGACATGAGTCTGTATCGCCAGTGCTGATTCCATTTCAAAAGTTCATTGTCTTGTTTATGTCAAAGAAATTGTTTCCTTATGAGTCCAGAAATGCTTAGGAAAAATAAGAGGCTTAGTATTTTGTCAATTGTTAAGTTGCTGATAAGGTTTGCTCCATTCTTCATCAGAGAAGCTAAACTTGGTATTTGAACTTATCTCAAGTTGAAATATACAGGGGATGAGATAAATCTCTTCATGACGTATGTGAGCAGGGATAAGAGCATATCACACATCAGTAACTTCTCCTACTTTACATGTAGGGCCACAGCTGTGGATGAAATCATCTACAACTTGAAAATCCTGGGTTTTCTTCAGAGTGACCCTTGCCTTTTTCATATTGTATCTATCTACTATCAAAGATCTTGTTTGACGGTCTGTATAGAAAAGACTATTGTTGAAATAAGATAACAATGATGGGGAAAAATTAGAACAACAAAAGACTAGTAAGTTGTTGGTTGGAATTAATGAAACTTTTAAGAATGTCTTGGAGAAATACGCAATGATGTGTAGGTAAAGCTTGAGCTAATGTTTGATGCACAGTAGTTAAAGATAATTTTGCTTGGGTTAGAGAGATGGCTTAGTGGTTATGGCACTCACTGCTCTTGCAGAGGACTTGGATTCGGGTCCCAGCACATACATGGTAGCTCGCCACAGTCTGTAACTCCATTTAGAGGGGATCCAATGCCCTCTTCTGACCTCTGAGGACACCAGGCACAAATGTGGTGCACTTATGTAAGGCAGATAAAACACTCAAAGCACAACAAATAAAAAAAGATAATCATTTCTTTTTTTCAGTTAAGATCTCTTTTGGGGTATGGAAGTACTGATAATAACATGTGAAAATAATGTTAAGTGACATTTAGTTGGCTAACAAAATAATGCGACTGCCAGGAGTTAAGAATGAATGACCTGTGAAAGTCTTCCTTGCTCCCTATAGCTTCTAGAGACAACATTCATTTCTCTTTTTCTTCTCTAGGTGGTGAAAATCGAGTCAGATGACAAGGGTAGTCGAGGAAACAGCCTTGTTTCCAAATTATAGAGATCTTTGAGAAAAAGGCAGAAAGTCCTTGGTGAATTTGGGCCCCTAACACTGTCCAACTTTAGTCTGAGTCTGTTGTGGCTCACAAACTGAGTACCAGACTCATTTGCTTGATGCATCTTGTGGAAGTGCACAGTCCCTCCCCCTCCTCTCCTTCCTCCTTTCTACTCCTCTGCCCACCCTCAGATGACCTTACTTATTCACTGAGGAAAATGTATAGACTAAAGAAGATAAGAATGCTAAGAAGGAAAAATGGACTTAACACATATCCGGTGCACCGAGGTTTTCTACATGACCCTTTTGACTGCTGTTAATAATGAGATTGTTTCTTCTAATCTCAGGTAGGAGGATTAAATCACTAGAAATAGCATGTAGACACTAGCCATGTAGTCTCTGTATAAACCTTGACTTACTGAGAGAAGAGTGGAGCCAGTGTATAGACACTTCCCAGAGAGAAACAAAACAGAGGCTTAACTCATAAATCCTTTCAAGGATCTTTCATTGGGAGACGAGTTTGATGGATCATTTTCATTTCTTATAATGAAGTGACCACACAGACCTTATAAAGAGATCCACCAGGAAACAGAAAGCTGATAGGGTACTAAGCCTTCCACACAAACACAAAATGAGGCAGAGCTAGGCATTAGTTTATAAATTGGAGTTACCCGAAATGAGCAATTTAATATCGATGGCACATCGCATCCCAAAGGATGGTCTATTGTGGGGGTGAAATGGACTCTGCTTTCATTTTAGTTTCTGTGGAGTAAATGCTCCCTACTCAACACCAATTCTCTCCAGTAATTCTTGTTTACACGTCCGTGATCTCCTGCTGTCTCCATCCATCCTCTGCTGACAATGTACAGTTGGTACTGGCTATTTCATCTGGGTCGCTGTGATAGTCCCACTGTGGTTTGAATACTGGTGCTACTGGTTAGCCTGGGATAAAACTCATGTGTCGTAATATAATGAAGACTCACGTCTCAGCTTGTTAGGTGGTGGGTAGTGGGGTTGCCTAACACAGCAGCTCAGTTCAAAGTGAAGTCGAGAGGGAGTGGAGATCGTAGATCATAGATCACAGAGGTAGAAATGCCAGAGTTCCTTAGCGGTGAAGGGAACTTGCAGGCACATGAATTATCCATGGAACTCACCAACATGTGTGCAGGCAAAAGAAAGCCGACGGAGCAATCAGAGGAACCCATCCAACTAATAAGAAGCTTATAACTCTTTGGCAATTTGTTTAACTTGGGAGTTATTGCAAAGACGGAAAGCTATTGAGCCCTGAGGATATTGGCGTCAACACCAGGAGTCATCCACTGTTAGAATCGAGCTTTGCCAGTGGGACTTTTTTTTTTTTTTTTTTTTTTTTTTTTAAATTCAGGTGTTCAATGCTGAGTTTTATAGGCAAGGCCAAGAGTTCTGGAAAATACAACATTAATCACATTGCTATATGAGGTTAATGAGGCTGGGCTGTACAAATTCTCCCATGCAAATATGAATTACTAAAATCATTCAATCTAGGGGACAGAACTCTATTGTTCCCCCACTCTGACTCTGAAGTTCCACCAGGTACTTGGAGCCACACCAAATGACAGCAGGCAGGCAGGTCTAGCTGCTATTCTGTGAATGTGTGTCTTAAAATTCCCATATTAGCTAATATTTTCTTTGTTTGTTCCATTTGAGGTAAAGTCTTATCATGTAGCTTAGGCTAGCCTTGACCTCGCCATCCTCCTGCCTCAGCCTCCTGAATGCTGTTATTACTATCATCAGTCATAACACCTGACTTTCGCATTTTACTTCTGAGACACCATCCTGGCCTGTTCTTAGTTCATGACTCTGGAATTCTGCCTCAGAAGGAAAGTAGGGGCAGATGTCTCCTGTCAGGACCCACTGAAAGTGTGGTTAGCTTACTTCACTTGCCTTTTAAGACATATTACTGAGCATCATTTATATGATGTGTGTTTTAGAAACTGGAGATGAGGACAGATGTTCTGTGGAAGAAAATTTTGCCTCTCCATGTATGTCTCCTGTGATAAACCTTGCAGTACATTTCTTGCACAGTGATAAGAGTTACAGTTGGTTATTATTCTGTCCCCAAGAACAGGGGACACACACAATGATCAGAGTCATACTTTAGACGAAAGAAGAAAAATCAGAATGCGTTGTCTTTGTTTATGAATCTGAAGGGCTGGATGGAGGCAAATGACTATGGCCCAGCAGTGGCTCTTCCAGCTACCAAACACATGTCCTTGAACTTACTCACTCTCCTCTCTCCCACCACGAGGCGCCGCTAGCTAGCTCCTACCTACTGATTCTGCTTCCATGATTGGATTTCTCTCTCTCTCTCTCTCTCTCTCTCTCTCTCTCTCTCTCTCTCTCTCTCTCTCTCGGTGTATTTGAGTGTGTGAGCATGTTGATACTGGGTGTCTTCATCTATTACTTTCTACTTTAATTTTTGAGACACTGTTTCTTATTAAACTCAGCTCTCACCTGTTAGCTAGACTGGTAGGTCAAGTGAGCCATGAGAGCTTTCCATCTCCACCTCCTGGTGCTGGGTTCTAGGGCGTGTCACTACGTTGTGATTTCCTTTCCCTGCTCAAAGTCATATTCTATACTGCTGTGTGACAGTCAAGCTTTTCTTCAAGCAATGCTTCTCACATTGTGTCCTGAGTTAGGCACACACTGCTGACCAGAATGTCAAGTAAATCAGCATGGGGGCTAGGAGAGTGGACTCTGGAATCAGAAAAGCCTGGCTGAAACATCAGCTTAGTCTGTTAAACCTTATTTTTCTAATCTGAAATACAGGAATGTCACTCACATCTCAGAAGCTATAAAAGATTAGACAGGACATGTGGGTGGCCATGCGGTAACTAATGCTTATAGTATGACTGCCAATATTTATTATTTCTTTCTGAAACTGGAGTCTGTAATGCTTTTGTTTTCCCATCCTTGTTCAAAATGTTTGATTTAAGCAAAATGGCCTTTCTTTTTATCCCTCTGCCCTTTGATAATCTCCAACTAGATATATTATCAAACTTGTTCAGTGGCTCCAGAAGACAAGCATTTTCCTCTCTTTAATTGACTCCTTGCCTCCTTCCTTCTCCCCCTCCTCTTCCTCCACAGGGCTTCATATAGCCCAGAATGGCCTAGAACCCACTATGTAGCTAGGGATGGCCTCAAACACCTGATCCTCCTGCCTCACATCCCTGGGTTATACATGTGCACCGTCAATCTCAGCTTTGTACCGCCTTTTTGTATTCTGCCCTGTGCCTTGGTTTGCACTTAAAGTTCCCTAAATCTGCTTTTGCTGTATCTTAATTCTTTACCACACTGAAGGTCCTCTGACAGCAAATAGAGGACCTTCACTTTTCTGTTATCATACAACCGTGTAGTGACCACCTTGTTTGAGACAGTATCTTGCTATGTAGTGAAGGATGGCTTGGACTCTGAAATCCTCCTGCCTCAGCCTCCTTAGTTCTGGGGTCACAGGTGAACGCCACCATGCTTAGTTGTCACAGGGCTTTTAAAGTCAACTTGCTCACTTGTTGAAAGGTTGACATGAGTTCCTGGTGATGAGAGAGAGAGAAAGAGAGAGAGAGAGAGAGAAAGAGAGAGAGAGAGAGGAAAGTTCTCTGAAGAAGGGAGTGACTCGCTTGCCTCCATATCACTAGAGCTGCCACAATATCCAGAACACAAAATATTGTCCATAAATATTGACTAAACAGGATGGATTGCAAAGGAGTTCAATGACTGAGTCACTGCACTGCATCCGCCAAGCCCTAAGCCTGCAATTTCTTCATTACACCAAACTGCTTTGCCTCACCAAATGTCTACAGCCTGCATTCTAGACTGCTAAGAGAATACTGGCTTGTATCTGATCACTGAAGATCCAGTGTTGACTCTTAAAAACAGAACAGGAAAGCATTTTGAGCAGAAGAAATCTCTTAACCTCTAGCAGGAAAAAAAATCAAAAAGAAGTGTGATTATATTGATGGCAGTGGTTGGTGACAGAAGCCACATGAGACATATATGCAGGTGTCCTAACAGTTCTTCCTTCTGAAATAGCAACCCAGAGGTATTGGGAGGCCAGGGAAGTTGGGTTCTTCTTAATTCAAAGGTAGTGGTTAGGATCACTCGGAGGGTTAATGAAGGCTGTTGAAACTGAATTTCCGTTGGTGGTTAATTCTCTGCCTTCCCCAGGTTTCTTTAAGACACCTGGCTGACACAGTATGCTCCTGATGTTTTCAAATTTATTAATGCCGAGGAGGAACTATCTACTTAGGGAAACAGGTACATTGGGAAAAGATCAAACTCTTGGTATCTGGGCTTTGGAGTCTCATGACATTTCAAATGTCTGTCTGTCTGTGAGCTACGCCTGCCCCGGGAACATGATGTGTTGAAGGAATGAATCCATGCCTCTCGGAGGGGGAATCAATGGAGTGGAAAGAGAAAAGAGCTCAGCCTGTGTGGTGGTGTCTCCTGCAGTGAGTCATTCACGCATTTTCCTCAGGTCTTCACATTTGTCACATGGTGACATTCTTCAAGTTGTTTGTCCTAAACCCCAAGGCTAGGTGACTTTAGAATTGGGGCCCAGGTAATTGCCGGAGGCCACAGCATCATGGAGAGGAATTTTGTTTCTGCTTCTGTCACACGCTGCCAAATGACATTTCCTCCCAATTTCACAAGCCTCCAGTGGGACTAAGTGATCTGTGGAAGGCCCACAGTAGTCTCAAGACACAATGGATTTAGAGGCAAGAAAAATATATCTAGACTTGAGTAACTGCTTTTTTAATGCATCAAAGACCTTCAGGGAATGCAGTGAGCTAGTGGCCGTGTGGTTACTGGGGCAGGTAAGTGTGGCAAAGCTCATCGCCACCTTTTCCTTTACAGCTTCCTCTTTCCCATCCCTCCTCACTCCACACGGGCCTTCTTTGCTTTTTGCCTCTAGGAAAGACCCTCCTTGTCTTCCTGTGCTGACTACGACCAGATCCCAACTCCCTTTACCACCAGCTCTAACCACTCTTCATCTGATGCCTGGAGCTACATTGAGACTAGGATCCACGGACTTGGTTGTAATTTTATGTTGATGGGAATCACCTTTTCCCAAACTGGTGATTTCCCAGCATTGGGAATCTTAGTCTCAGGCCAGATCCTCAGCTTAGATTTTGCTTGGTCTGCCTTGGGGTGGGGAACAGAGAAGCTGCCCTGCTCCTGGGTTACAATAGATGCACAGACAATTCAAATACCCGAAAGCATGCAGCCTTCATGGTCACAGGGTGTGAGAGAAATCACTCACGGTTTTTATGGATGGTGAATGGGAAAGTGATCCTGATACACATAAGAGCAGCCACTGCTGAGAATCCCATTTTCACTGTCAGACCTTTGTGGACATTTTGCGCTCTTAACCTAACAGTGCATTTGAAGAAGCCCAATGCTGAAAGGAATCGGGGAAGGCATCCTGATGGGATAGCAAGGGAGGACCCATTCCTAAGCAAAACATGGTTACACAAATCTTTGAGCCCATTGAAGACATTTCCAGATGGGGAATTTGATGATAATTAACACTAAGTCACAACATTTTGTCAGACAATGTGAAATCTAGGTCGCCTGACCCCACAGCTCCCTAAGCAGTTTGTCTTCTTTCCAAAGGGAAATATATTATCTGTTGGGTAGCCAGGAAAGAATTCCATGGGCAAGTCCCTCTTACTCATTTCCCTGAACTGAGGTAGGAATAAATAGTGTAAGCCATTTTTGAAAGACAGGAAACATGTTCCTCTAGTGCTGAAAGCCGAGGCTTGCTTTCAAAGGACTTCATTTTCTTTTTCTAGAAGCACTGCTATCCATCAGGATTCCTCCTCCTCTTCCTCCCTCCCCCCTCACCTCTTCCTTCTTCCCCTTCCTCCCCTTATTCATGGGGCCCCAGCTGGCCTCCAACTCAATCTTCTTGCTTCAGCCTCCTAAGTGTGTTCCCAGCTGGATAACATACCTTTAATGCCAGGTTTGAGAAGGTACGGATCTCTGTCCATCTTATTTGATCAATCACTTCACTCAGTTTTCTAGTGTAGAATGTTAATATGCCAAGGAATAACTTTGAGTACATTCCATTGTTAGGATCCCATTTTTCAAGAATTTATTATTAGAGTTACCATTGTTGTCTTTGTTATCATTGTTTTTATTTACTCTTTCTCCTCAGACATTGGTCTACCGATATGTCAGGGTCACAGTAGCTTCTCCGGACATTCTTATATTCTAGCATCTTCTCTTGCTCCCAGTCCATCATATGCTGCTATTGACACCCACCTGAACTGTCCCATCACACTCCCCTCAGTTAAAAATCTCCCACCCACAATGGGGCTGGAGAGATGGCTCAGGAATGAAGAACATGAATTGATCTTCTAGAGGACTACAGCTCAGTTCCAAGTATCCATGTCAAATGGCTCACAACTGTCTATAACTGTAGCTATAGGGATCAGACTTCTGCTCTCACACCTACATGTTTGCCACACAAATATTCACATGTGCACATAGTTAAATTTAATTAATAGATACCCCCAATCTAATGAATAAGCTCACAGAAGCATTATTTTTGGTCAGGTTCCTTTGGATTCTTGTGCTGTGTTTCACTTAGATTTGGCTAAGTAATAGGTTGGATAGGTTATGTAATTAAATCTACAAACTTCTAGCTTGGCAGTTCTGAATATTTGTCTCTTCAAAAACCCCATGCTTTATTTTATTCTAAGGAACTAATTCCTGAAGAATATAACTTTGTTTTCTCTGTGCACAACTAATTTTTACTCTACCTGCCCTTCCCACTAAGATTATTATCTTTAAGTGCAAGAATTATGTCTAAGTCTCTACTTCTTTTAACTACACTCTTATTTTATTATTATAAATGAGTTGTATATCACAACATTGTAAATCAGATATAGTAATGATAATAGGGATGTTGAATCCATCTTACAGATGGACTGTATTTTATACTTATTACTTATGTTAAACTACTATCCTGAGAGTCAAAGATGATTCCCATCTGTAGTCAAAAAGGCTATAGCTCAGAAAGGATACCATTGCTCAAGACCCACAGCTGAGGGAGAATGCTCACTAGGGCCTGGTTTGTGGTATTTTTGGATCTATGCTCTTTATTCAACAATACACTGCTTTGTAGTAGAGATTGCATTCATCTCCAGGAATGACATGTGCTCCTTTAGAGGCCAACATTTGCTCTTGAGGTTTGCCAAAGCAAAGCGCTGTGAAACCAAAGTCAAAGCAGGAACCGTCCAAGTAGGAGAATGGGATGAGGGACCCTGACTTTGGGTTTGATCCGATCAGTGCAACATCAAATTTCTGTTGTCATCACCTGTTGAGGTGATGCTAAGGGAAGAAATTGAAGAGCAGAAAGACTGTGGTATCATTGCTTTAACTTTTCTTCCCCTAAAGAACTGTGTTTCCTAGTTTTCTGTTGTTGGGTAATAAGCCATCTTATTGACTGCACGGCTTAAAAAACAAACATGGGTTTTACAGTTCTGGGTTCAAGTAGTTTGTCCTTGTTCAGGCCCCTTTTGAGAAAAATTTTACACACACACACACACACACACACACACACACACACACACACATTTCAGAGTTTCTCTGCATCATGTCTTTTGGATGTCTGTCTCTGCTTTCTTTATATATCTTTCTAGTGCCCTTGCCTTCCTCATTCTCCTCATCATCTTCATGCTCATCCACATCCTCCTTCCCCTTCCTTTTACCTTCCCATTTCCTGTCTTGTCTTCCTCTTCCTTTCCCCTTTTCTTCTCTTTCTGTGTTCATGCTCATGTCTGCAGAAGCACATGGAACAGAGGTGAACCTCAGCTGTCATTCCTCAGGAGCCCTTGATCGTTGAAAAAAATTACACTTATCTATTTGTAAGGCTTGGGGTGCATCTGGCACCCCAGTACATGTGGCGGTGAGAAGACAACTTGTGGGTGTCAGTTCTCTCCTTCTACCATGTGTGTTTCTGGGATTGAATTCAGGTTGTTAGGCTTTGTGCCAAGTACCTTTGCCATCTGATCCCCAGACTCCACCTTGGGTTTTGAGGTAGGGTCTTTTACTAACCTGGAACTCACCAAATAGGCTAGACTGACCAGCTAGGGAGCTCCAAGACTCTGTCTCCAACGTCCCAGCACTGGGATTACAAACTATCATCTTTTTACATGGGTTCTGGGGGTTGAACTAGCATCCTCAGTCTATCACTTTACTGATGAACTATACATCTCTTGCCTTTCCTCCTTTATTTTGAGACATATTCTTACTCTTCCAGGTTAACTTGGAACTCTTAACCTGCTGCCTTTGCCTCTATGGTACTGAAATTATAGGCACCACATCCAACTTTTTTTTGATAAAGACATGGCAAATTCTGAAAGGCAAATTCAGTGGGGTCACTGCTATTAACACTTGTGATAACTATAGTCTCCCCTGCACATGTCACCCCTGAGCAAGTTCCTTGGCATTTGACTCTCTCTTTGCTAATTAGTGAGACATAAAGCTAGTCTGGATGGTCACTATTTTTAGCTTATACATTGGGTGACTTGTAAGAAAATCAGTTCCTCTGCCACATGCCATACATGTGGACTATTGTTGACTGATTCTGTGGAAGACACAATTGCAGTTACTACTGTAAACACCCTTCACAGTGACTCCTGCATGTCTTTGGTCCAAAGATAGTCTTTTCTCTAGCTGTTCCAACATGGGAACACCATGCTGTCCCTGAGCACTAGATTTCATGGTACCAGAAGGTGCCATGAAAGCTTCCAAAGGAGGGAAATGACCAGTAGCCTTACCCAGCTGTGATGTCTGTGGCACAAGGGTCAGCAGGGCACGATAACCCTAGGATGCTGCAGCGACACCCATACCTTGGTGGTAATGAACAGCTCTCTAATTGGACTTAAAGCCCATCAACAACAGGGAAACCATGCCTGCTACTGGAAACCTAGCCAGCTCCCTCAGAGCTAGTGAAGTCATGGAGCTTGGAGGACAACCTACAACCACCACTTTAATAAGTCACCCTACTTCATAGGTATATTCTAAATATTTATCCTATACTACAGGTAAGTACAGTTCTCACCTCTCATCAAAGAAATTTCTCTTTGATACAGACAGAAACCATTACAGAGAGTCACACCCAATCAAAATGCAGAGAACAGATATTTTGTGGTGCCCAGCTCAACTACATAATCTCTTAAATAATTTAGACTGCATATGCTCCTAGTGCATGTGAATTAACCAGAGCCAAGCATGACACATACCTGTCATCTCAACGCCTGGAAGGCAGAGGCAGAGGATCAGATGTTCAAGATTGTATTCAGCTATATAGTGAATTTAGGGTTAGACTGAGTACTTGGGTTCAATGAGACCTTGTTTCAGGAAACACACACACACACACACACACACACACACACATACACACACACTCACACACTCATACGGGGTTCAGGGGCGCAGCTAGTGGGGAGAATAGCAGTTGGTGCTTGTTGAACATTGATTGCTATTTATCATTACTACTTAATTTTGTTTGAAATCTACAAAACAGTGCCTAAACAAATGAAGTGGCGGCATTGGCATGCCCTAATTGGCTTGCTAATCCACTGGACCATACCCATGTACCCATGTTGCCTCTGGTATCAGAGCACATGCTCCCTGCTTTCAGGCTTGTTGAATTTTCATGGGGGGTATTCTAAGTGCTTGCTCCAGAAAAGATGCTTATTTGTGCAGGAATGAATATTCAGAAGGAAGACCTGGCTGTCTCCCGGATCACACCTTATTTATTCAGTTCCATGTTCTACAGGGAGCTTGCCGGACTATAGGAGGTGATGGTAGGGTTACAGGTTACTGCAAATGGATACTTTCAGACCTTATTTCCAGAAGCAGGGCTTCAGAGAGTAACCTCCTAATGCAGATGACCTCCTGGTATGGTAACTCCTGTGTTTTCACAGCAGAGAGAGGTGGCCAACTCCTGTGGAGTTAACCGGATACAACCAGGATACCTTCAGCTTTTAAAACCAAGAGTGACCTTAGAAAATGTGATTTTATTTGATCTATTAAGCATCTTCCACTCTCCTGCGGCTGCAGGCATTTCCAGCATGCGGAAGGCGACCATCCCAGTTCTTTTTGCACAGTGGTCCTTGCTCTGCATAGCAGTGATATTTAATTCTCCCTTAGCATGGGGTAGCACTGGCTGGCAGATGCAGGCAGTCATCTTAGGATGACTCTAGGCTAGCAGGTAATATAACTTCTGCCCTCCTAAGAAACAGCAGAAGAGAACTTCTCACCAACCCAGGGCTATCTTGCCAGTGTTGTGTAGAGGAGATATTGTGACCACAACTGCCATTTAAGACCCCCTTTTCCCCCTGGACTCTATGTTTTATAAAGGATTCACTTGCCAACTCAGTGATACACTAAGTAGTTTGGATTGACATGTGTTAATCAACTGTCAAAAAACTCGGTAAATTTGGGAGTGGTGGTGCAGGCCTATAATCCTTTCGCTTAGGCAGGGGGATTGCATTCAGTTTGAGGCCAGCTTGGGGCACAAAAGCAAGGTTGTGTCTCAATAATGGAAAAATAAAATGAAAAGGGAGATCTTGGGAAGATGGAGTGCTTTGTCATGGGTGAGACACATAACCATGCAATCATTTCCTTTCTTATGGGTTGTTGATAAAATTATGAGAGGTCCCAGGAAGAGTTGATAAACACCAAGGCCATGCTTGTTAGCTTGTCTTGTTAGAACTCACTGGACTCCTTAAAGGGATGACCAAAGAATAACATGGCCCTTGGTTATCTTGTGTATCTTGTGTTTCTAAAAGTCAATGTAACAAATTAATTGATAAAATCATTTGGGCCAAAATTACAGATTGGCATTTTTTTTTTTATTGTAGGTGTCTTAGGGTTATTATGGCTGTGATAAAATACCAGGAGAAAAGCAATTTGGGTAGGAAAGAATTTATTTGGCTTGCATACCTGAAGTCACAGTCCACTGAAGAAAGCCTAGGAAGGAACTCAAACTGGGAAGGAGCTGAAACAGAGGCCATAGAAGAATGCTGCTTATTGGCTTGCCCCTCACGGCTTGCTCAGCCTTCTTGCTTACAGAACCCAAGACCACAAGCCCAGAGGTGGCACCACCCACCATGGACTGGGCCCTCCCAAGCCAATCACTAATTAATAAAATGCTCTATAGGCTTGCCTACAGCCCCATCTTGAGATATTTTCTCAATTGAGGTTCTCTCCATTCAGATGGCTTTGGCTTCTATCAAGTTGATATAAAACTAGTCAGCATAGTAGGATAACTAGATTTCATAGAGTTGAAAGATTTTATGCAGGCCAGTTGTGTAGAAAAGTCATCAACAGTTTTACCCAGAAATGGACCTTGAATTCTACAATACTGACCTGCCAGGTGTGATGTGCTTACAAGTGTAATAGTGGCATGACTGTTATGGGACGTAACTAACCACTTTCTGATCTGAGGCTTGCTCCACAGAAGGGAATTCATTCCTAGTACTGTAAACTTAGTCAAAAGCCCATGGCAGGGGAAATCACAGGCTGTATTATCATTTTTGCTAAATGAACATGTTGTCAAACTACCTTTTAAATATTGATGTTTATACCCACAGATTAGTGCTGCTCTCAGCCTTGGCTAGAGAATATTCTTTTTTGTGTGGTAGACAGTAGCTAATACAGAGACCCATAGCTGTTCAAAGAACTAAAAAAAAGTGATTATTGAATGCTCAGCTTTAACGGGGACATTTCTATAATCGTCTCCAAGGTACAGATAATGCACCTTGCACAAGACCTGCACAAGATGAGGTAGTCAAAATCCAAATGTAGATGGAGGAGGAGCTCATGAGTCCCACCTCTAGTTGAAGAGCTATTGGCAGTTAATGGCTGCTGAAGGAAAGGGAATAATTTTTCAACAGTGGTGTAGCCCCTGATAGGTTGCTCATGCTTCTAGTAAATTACCACACAACCATGATCATGCAAACAACTTTAATTAAACTATGGACCATTCAAATGAAAAAGATATGAAAGTAAGGAGAGGGTCTTGGGAAGATGGGGATGTTTTCCAGTCAACAATGTAACGTACTCTTGGCCTCTATTCCCTCCTCCCCACACATCGTCATCTGAGCAGTCCACCACAGAGACCTCCTCAATGTCAGTCAGATGGCCTCACTCCTCTGCAGAAATGGGGTGTTTAAATGGGAGTGTCACTGTGGTGGACTGATCAGTTGATGACTGGAATTAATGGCCCTGTGGGGATCCAGGCCTCATAATTTACGGAGTCAGTTAGACATAGCAACAAACTTCTTTCTAAATATCTGTGCTAGATGCCACAGACAAAAACTATTCTCAAACTTAATCAGAGAGACCTCTCTTTGCAATGAATGGCCATGAATACAGACTCATGGCTACCCAAGATGCCGAGAATAAGTGACAGCTGAGTACTGAACCCTAAGCATGGCATTTATACACCCCCACTAAGGCTCAGAGACAACTGTGGAAGAGGAAGCAGGAATCTTAGAGTTGGGAGATGGAGTGAAAGGCTGTGAAATGCCATCCTTTAGATTCCACAGAACCAATGCAGCCATGAACTCACAACTGTAGTTACCTGCGCTGGGCCCACAGAAGATGGGACCTAGCAATAGTCAGCCAGGGGCTGGGTCGGGGCTCACTGCTGAATCTTGGCTATTGATAGATTCTGGGAGAAGGTCATTATCTTCAGTTGTGTACCCATGGATGAGTTCACCAGGTTCCAAGGGATAGCTCCAAAACCATGTTCCATACAGATGGCCCTAGTTAGATTCAGTGGGTTACAATCAAAATGAACAGACATGAATGTGAGAAAGAAATTTTTCAGGGAAGAAAAAGGGGAGAGAAGTGTGGTAAGAAGAAAGGAGAGGGCGGGGTAAGAGTGGTCAGTCTGCAATGTGGACAAGTGAAATTTTCTTCTTTTCTTTTCCTTTCTTTTTTTTTCTTCTCTGGTTTTTCCAGACAGAGTTTCTCTGTATAGTTTTGGTGCTGTCCTGGATCTCACTCTGTACACCAGGTTGGCCTTGAACTCACAGAGATCTACCTGCCTCTGCCTCCTGAGTGCTGGGATTAACGAGTGAAATTTTCAAAGAACAAATTTCATTAACAGGAAAGTTCAGTTAGAATTTCAAATCTCCTGCAAACAAAACAATTACATTTGAATCACACATTTTTAATAAGAAAAGTAAGTTTTATAAAAAGGCAAATAAGCTAAGAATCTTAAGAAATCATTATTTGGATTAGAGCCCCAAATTTCCATAGAGAGCAAAGCTTTTACCAAATAGAAGAAAGGAAGGAAGGGAGGAAGGAAGGAAGGAAGGGAGGGAGGGAGGGAGGGAGGAAGGGACAGAGTGTGGGAAGAAGAGGAAGAAGGGGAGGAGGAGGGGGAGGGGCAAAGGGGAGGAGGAAGTGAGGAGCGGCAGCGCACATACATGGTTTAGCTAGGTATTTCCCCACAATGTGGTAACGCTGGAATCTCTATTAACACACCTGAGGCCAAGCCAGGGTTTATCTGCAGGAAATGATAGGTGTAGAGAAGTTGACAAATGGCAACCAGTTCAGCACCCATTTCTTGTCCAGTTTTCCTTAATGTCTTCTGCTGAAGACTGTCTTCCATTTTATCATGGCTAAGTTAAAACATACTCAGACTACTTCCGCCTTCTCCTCCTCATCTTCTAGCCAGCAAGGTCTCGTTTTATTCTCTAACTTGCTGGCTTGGACATTTCCCCTCTACATGAGGAAGTTTCTCCAGTGGCTAAGGCTATGACCTTGGTACATGCCTATGCCCTTACTTTTTCTTTCCATGGATTCATTTGACTTCTCTCCTCTCCTTTTCTCTCGGCTGAGGAAATCGACCTTTCATACAGCTTACTGTTGCCTTCACACTCTTCTTCCTGGTTCTATTCTTATTCACACAAAATATCCCATTCATAGAGGAAATATTTCAACAAGATGACATGTCTCCAACTCCGTCCTTTTCTTACGTTTCTATAATTCCGACAGATGCCTGGACTGTTGGAAACAAAACACAGTTTCTAAGCTGTGAGACACCTTTCAGCGTGGCTTACAAAGGAAAATCTACCCGACTGTTTCCTGCTGAGAAGACAGCTGGGTTCAGAGCAGGCCTCCGCTCCCAGGGAAGAGTTCTTTTGAAAATTGTCCATAAATATCCAAGCAGTAGTCAAGCTCCAGCTGGCTAAGACAGCCCAGTGGCTAAGAGGTTGACTTGGAAACCGGAAGGCTGTGTTCAAAGCCCGCTTTGCTTGCACTTACCAGTGATTGACCCTTGGCTTGTCTCTCAGCCTTTCTGACTCTGTCTTGTAGACTGAAATGGTATAGTGATAGAATGTGCACCCTAATAAACTTACCTGAGGATCAGAGGAAAAAGTCAGCCACTAGATTAGACATAGAGGTCAGGCAGAGGTGGCACACACCTTTAATCCCAGGAAGTGATGTCAGGGCAGAGAAAGGTATCTAAGGTGTGATTAAACAGGAAGTCTCTTGCTCTTTGAAGCTGAGGATTTCATAGAGGTAAGAACTTGTGGCTGGCTTGCTTCTCTGATCTTCCAGCTTTCACCCCAGGATCTAGCTCTGGGTTTTTTTATTAATAAGACCATTTAGCAATTCGTGTTACAAAATGGCAGGAGCAGCACCTGTTTAATGGCACTGTTTTGAAGATGGGGTTAGTCTACATGACTTACCTGAGCCAGGTATGCCTTGTAGGACATGCTCAGTGCTACCACAATTGGTTCACCTTGTGCCTGGGGACCTCGAAGGCTTTGCCACTGAGTTGCAGTTCCAGTACATTTCTATTATCACTGTCCTACATCATCTGTCTTCCTTCTGCTGTCCCAGGGGCATCACCTCTTTTCTCCTTCTCAAACGGTTACTATGCTAGCCACCCCCCCTCCCCCAGCCACAGCTTCCATTATCCTAAGATTAGCAGACCTGATTTCCATCTGCTCTTCTGAATTCTCTCCACGTATCATGCCTGTTGGACCAGTCTGTATTCCAGCACCAGATACAGGCTCTGCATTGCCACATATTGCTCCATCCCAGTGAACAGGTCCAGTTCTGGGTGTTGGCTCCTCCTAGGCTGGGCTGTCTGGGATGTCAGTGACATCCCCTTCTGCCATTTCTTTCTCTATTTCAGTCCTTCTCTGAATCTTTGATTAATTAGTGGGTCAGAATCCATTTGATAGCACTTCCTCTGTCTTGTATTATTTACCCTTTCTTTTCTAATGAGTTATACATTTCTTAGGGGGTACAGACTTAAAATTTAGAATTAAACATAGACTTTAAAACAAAATTCTGTGTTCCCCAAATGCCTTGATTATTACGGATATTTGCAATTACAGTACATATTAATACCTTCCTATTTGAGACCAGTACACATTTTGGGTCAACATGGTATCTGAGTTTGGAATCAAGGACCCAAATTTTTCTTGTCAGCTTTCAGTGTGACTTGATGAATTTACTCATAGGACTTTGGTTTATCAAAGCTAAGGTTGTAATATTTCTCTCCTGAAGTAATCATACTTTGGATTTCTCCTTGTAAAAATAAGCCAAAGAGCAAATGTTAAAAGGATAAGGCATCAGTGACTCAACACTCACGGGAGAAATGACATTACTAAATCAAACTGAAGCGAATGGGAGCTTTTTATATTAAAAGAAAATGGTGCTGACAGTGACTTTGTCGTGTGGAACTCAGCGCAGGTTGCACATGCGCATTCTGGAGAAAGGTCCATTTTCGCTATTGACGATAACAAGGAAAGGTGTTTAAATTACAGAAGAGAATTTTAAAGATGGTCCTAGAGCCAAACATTAGCTGTAAGTGATGCTAATTACTCACGTGTTGCTGGTAGAGGGAAAAGAACTTAGTTACCACAGGAGACTTATCCTCAGACTCCAGCACTCTGCACTCCGGGCACTGTTATTCCTCCAGGGGCAAGGCAGGACAGATGCATCCCATTTTCTACTTTCTTTGATCTTGTCACAGCTTTCTTATAATTTACCCAATATTTGAAGATGAGAAAACATTTTATATGAGATAAATGTACCTCTGGTCTGGTTTTTAGGAGTAGTGAGTATACTTAGAAGTCCTTTAACTTCTGTGTGAGCTGCTCAGTCACCACCGGTAGACGGCATATATGGCTTTGGGCTTTAATATAGGACTAGTTATTACCTTATTACCAGTGCTTATCCTAAAGATGAATTTTTAGTTATCTTACAATAATGACTTTTACTCCTAGGCATCTTCTCTTTCAAACTATCAACTCATCAGATGACCAGTCAATAAAAGAGCACCAGAGCTGCCTCAAGCGTGTGAGGATCAATGCAGAAAGCGTGGTGGAGCTGAGGGGATCCTGAGTGAATGTGGAAGGAAGAGATGAAGCCGTGAGTGACTGTGTATTATTGACAAGGACCAATGCCTCGGACCCTTGGGAACTGGCAAAGCCTCCCTCCAGGTGAGGCTCAAAGGCATGGAGGGCACAGCCTGCCTCTGGTCCAGCTACAGGTGCTTACAATGAGTTGATCAGTGTGTGCAAAAATCAGCAACTGCAGCTTCCTCCTCCAGGATGACTGCAGCCCGAGACTGCTCCCCTACCGAGACCTCCTTCGGAGACTTGCTAACCCTCTTCTAGTGCTGGACCTGATAAACATGTGGGGCTGGGGGAGGTTCCAACTTGGTGCCTACTTGGTGCCACTCTATCAGAGCAAGCATGACCCACCTGACCCAGATTTTTCCAGATGTGTGTCTGTCCTTTCTTCATCTTTTGTCATCTCAGTCAAGTTTCCAGGCTCAAGCAGGACAGGGTATGACAAGTAAACACAGAGACATAAAAGAGGGTATTGAGATGAATTGGGCTACAGGGTCCCCGAGCAGGGCAATGCAGAAGTCCTAATCCAAGCCTGCATTTCATGGATTTCCCAGTTTGGCTTTGGGAGGCTTTCCCAACTCTCCCCTGAGAATGCTCGTTTTACTGGGCTGTTGGACCAAAGTTATGGCATAAACCATGTTTGAGACTGGTTACCTCAAGTAACAGGTAAATTTGCTCAAGTTTCCATGGTAAAGAAGGGCTGGGTGAAAACGTGTAGTCTTTGTGTGTGTGTTGGTTCATACTAAAGTTTGTCAGTTTGTAACTCAGTTTTAATTAATAACATTATTTTTAATCCCACAGAGTAAAGAGGGCAGCATGTTTCTCAATGGATACTTGGTAGAGCTAAAACAAGAAATGCTTCTAATAACACAAAGAATTTGTTTTTAATAATTCTCTCTGACATTTGAATTTTAATTATAGGAGAGAAGAAAATGTAAAAGCCACAAGCATCATTACAGTGTATCAGAAAAGGCAGGCCAATGTGATAAATAATTTCAATTTAGGGGCTGGAGAGTGGTTAAGAGCACTGACTGTCTTCCAGAGGACCCTGGTTCAATTCCCAGCACCCACAAGCAGTTCATACCTGTCTGTAATTCCTAGATCTAACACCCTCACAGAGACATACATGCAGGCAAAACACCAATGCACACAAAATAAAAATAAATAAATTTTTAAAATTTTAATTTAATTCCATATCAACCAGATCAACCTATTCCAGAAAACAGAGTGCTGAAACATTGTTGACCAAGAAACTACTTAAAAGTTAAGAGAACCAGACATGGTCATTCCAGCATATGGGAGGCTAAGGCAGGGGGTTGCCATGAGTGAGGCCAGGCTTGACTACAATGTAGGTTCCAGGGTCTCTCTCTCTCTCTGTTGTTTTTGTTTTTGTTTTTTGTTTTTTTTTTCCCCCCCAAACAGGGTTTCTCTATGTAGCTCTGGCTGTCCTGGAACTCACTATGTACACCAGGCTGGCCTTGAACTCATAGATCCCTGCTTCTGCTTACTGAGTGTTGGAATTAAAGACATGTGCCGCTGCCACCTGGCCTGGTTCCAGGCTCTCAAAACATAACAGGATAATAAAACAAAATTCAGAGAAAGCAAATAGCAAAAACTGAGAGACTTCTATGGAGGGGTAGTGTGGTGGTATTGTGTTCCCCAAAATATTGTGCACCCTAATAAACTTATCTGGGGTCAGAGAACAGAACTAGATACAGAGGCTAGAAAATGGTGGCAACTCACATTTATCCTAGTATTCCAGAGGCAGAGATCTACCTGGATCTCTGTGTGTTCAAGGATACAGCCAAGCATGGTGACTCACGCCTTTAATCCCAGGGAGTGATGGCAGAAAGCAGAAAGGTATTTAAGGCATGAAGACCAGAAACTAGAAGCTTTTAGCTGGTTAAGCTTTCAGGCTGTGAGTAGCAGTTCAGCTGAGATCCATTTGGATGAGGACTCAGAAGCTTCCAGTCTGAGGAAACAGGATCAGCTGAGGAATTGGCAAGGTGAGTTGGCTGTGGCTTGTTCTGCTTCTCTGATCTTCCAGCATTCACCCCAATACCTGACTCCAGGTTTGATTTTATTAATAAGAACTTTCAAGATTCCTGCTACAGGGTAGTTTCAATGAGGATGTCAAGCCCAATAGACAATATGCTTTCTGTCTAAAACAGTGTTTGGGAAGGACCTACTAGAGTCACGTGGGAGCCAGAACATCCTTCCTAGGAAAAAGAGGAGGCACTTTAAGCCATTCTTTCTTAAGATCCATTCTCCTCCAAATGCCCTTACCAAAACAAACAAACAAACAAAAAAAAACCAAAACAACAAACAAAACAAAACAAGAAACAACCAGTTTATTTCAAGAATTAGGCTTCCTCCTACTGTCTTAGTCCATTTTCCTTTATCAAAACAAAACACCCAAGGCTGGGTATTTTTAAAGAGCTGTTTTGTTTTCGGCTTACAGTTTTAGAAGGTTTAAACGAAGTGGCACTGGTTTTCCGGCAATGGCCTTCTGACTGCATCAAAACAGCTTGACAGAAAAATGGAAGGAGACATAGCTATGAGAAGAAGGGATCCCAAGACAAGGCTAAGAAAGCAGAGAGCCTCAGCCGCCAGCTTGCTCTCTGCGGGCCAATCTAACCTCTCAGAAACACTTTGGGGTTGCACCAAAACTTCACTAGTCCTTTCCAAGGGCAGCACACCTGATAACCTAATTACCTTCTACTAGACCCCACCTCTTAAAAGTCCTGTCACCTCTCAACATCACCACACTGGGGCTCACTGTGCTCGAGCACTTGAAACTGTCAAGGATACAATCAAGCCATGTTGAAACCATGGCACTCACTACTGTGTTGGCAAGGCTTCAGGCCGCTCCCACAGTCTATTTGCTTGTCAGAAATGCCTTCAATGACTTGGAAAATCCTTTAATTCTATTGTTAGAAATTAAAGGGAGATGCCTGATTGAGAACATATTTTGACATTCCACACTGAAGTAGAATGAATCTGTGAATAAACAAATGAATGAAATAATGCGCTGACATAATTGACATCTGTTTTTTTTTTTTTCCTTCCTATTTTGATCTCAGCAGTAGTTAAGCCAAAGTAGAGGAAGAATAAAAGGTTTTCATAGCCGTGAGGCCGGAAAGCCAGGCAGTAGCCTGACTGGTTGCTCTTATTACTACTACTATTATTGTTTTGGTTTTTCGAGACAGGATTTCTCTGTGTAACAATCCTGGCTGTTCTGGAACTCACTCTGTAGACCAGGCTGGCATCGAACTCAGAGATCTGCCTGCCTCTGCCTCCCGAGGGCTGGGATTAAAGACGTGCATTATCACCACCCTGTTAGTTACTCTTTTTAAATGTGAGATTGTGGTGAAGACTATCTCTGCCTTGCTCAACACATGTAGAGATCACAGTGGGAAATTCTCCACTATACTTGAACACCCACATTCATAGGTTCTGGGAAGCACTGTTTCCTGTAGCTAATCCACTATGAAGGGTTTCAACTCCATAGGATTCATTACTAAATCTACCAGCACTCGTGGGTTTCTTTATTTTGGCTTCCAGGCTTCCCTCTCTACAAGGCAGAGAATTGTTATGGGATTTGAGCAAGTTAGCGATGAGGACTGTTAACCCAGCTAGTTCGGATGAGCTTGGGACCAAAGTCCTGGTCTGTAGATTCTCCATACATCCTTGGTTCCCTGTGTCTCGCTGTTTTTTGACTGCTGTTTGCTTAGTTAATTGTTTTGTGTGTCATATGTTTGTGTGTCAGTGAATGTTTGTGCACATGTGTGTAGAGGCCAAGAGGACAGCCTTAGGTCTCACTCCTCAGGGACCATCCACCTTTTTTAATTGAGTCAGGAACTCTCCCTGGCCTCTGGCTAGCCTGATTAGGCAAGTCTGGTTGGTTATCAAGCTCCAGGGATTCACATGGCTCATCGTCCTCCCTCGTGCTGGGATTATAGTGCACCTGGTTTGGTTTCCTTTTGCTTTAATGTAGGTGCTGGGGATTGAATTCAGGTTTTTGGCATTGTAAGGCAAGCAGTTTACTGACGGAACCATCTTCCCACCGGATTTGAGTAGTGCTCCCCAAGTACCTGTGCTTTCTCTATGAGCTGCAGACAGATGTGCTGTCCTGCTTGGGTGTGCCTCGCTTTGAGTTCGGAACTGTCTAAGCTGTCGCTACACTGATGCTGCCTCCGTTTGGTTTCACTAACACTTACTTAGTCTGCCTTTCCCATGACTACACGACATTCCTTGTTCTAAATCATGAGGTGATATTAGTGATAATAGTATCTTTTAGTTTAGCTTCATTATGGGAGAGACTGAACAATTATTCACAATCACACAATCCAAAGGAAAAAATTACTAGGATGTTTGCATCAAAGGTAAGTATGGGATTGGAGGATGGCTGTTTCTTCTTCTTCTTCTTCTTCTTCTTCTTCTTCTTCTTCTTCTTCTTCTTCTTCTTCTTCTTCTTCTTCTTCTTCCTCCTCCTCCTCCTCCTCCTCCTCCTCCTCCTCCTCCTCCTCCTCTTCCTCCTCCTCCTCCTCTTCACATTTGTAAGTGTGTCATTCAAGGGGGACAATATGAACTTGATAATTGTCTGGTTAGTCACATTCATGAAAAACAGAGAGAACAAATGCATTCTACTTTAATTTTAAAATCATCATCATCAGCCGTGGGCAGGAGTGTGTGACATTGTGGCTAGCCTTGGTGGAGGTGGGCAAATAGTTGCCCATACTGCCTCTTATCCACCTTAATGGAGCAGACGGTTAGGTTTGATGCTAAGATTCGTCTGATCTTTTGACATCCATCCTTACTCAAAGGTGATTCTATTGAGCTGGGGCTCTGTCCTGTTGCTAGTCCCCACACATGTCCCTTCCCTGTCCATAGTTCCATGGTACATGTGTTACCAGACACAAAAAAGATTAACAAAGATCCCATAACCTGCTTCCAGTCTGTATAGGAAAGTCTGGTGAGCTTTCTGAGCCAATAAGCACACCGGGGATATTCATAGCAGCGTTCTGAGGAAGCCTTAGTTCTCAAATTGGCATACACACATTCATACTTTCTGTGGGAGAAATAGACCCAGGATAATGCAGTGAATGGTGCTATGTTATAAGCAAGGTGTGCCACACTTTTTGTGAATCATAAAATTTATTAATTCATGTCCATAAAATGATATGGACAATTTGATAAACATGAGTAAACCAAGTGGCCATTGGAAGACCTTCAAGTTTGAGGTGACCCTAAGGGCCACTGAAGAACTTTCAAATACAGAGTCTCCTAAGAGCTATTGGAGGAACTTTGATTTAACTAATGATGAATTTTTGGTGATACAGATCAAACCTTGAGGATAACAGGATCATGGGAGTGATCTTTATTCTAGCTCATGGGGAACCTTGGAGGATGCTATTAGGAAGTCTTCCTTACCTGATCCATGGCTTTATGAAGAGATTTGATATGTCTAATTTTTCTTTTCTTCTGGGCTATACTGGGGATCAAATCCAGGGTTCCTAAACACGAAGTGAGCACTCTGCCACTGAGCTCCATTTCTAGCCAAGATCTGATAGGTTTTGCACGTCTTTAAAAGTTCTCAAGGGCATTTTCAAGCTTCAGATCTGCCATCTGAATTGTTGTGTGTGTCTCATCTGCTTCTTCCTGCAAGGCAGGAAGTGTGTGTGTGTGTGTGTGTGTGTGTGTGTGGTGTGTGGTGTGTGTGTGTGTGGTGTGTGTGTGGTGTGTGTGTGTGTGGTGTTTGTGTGTATGGTGTGTGTGTGTGTGTGGTGTGTGTGTGTGTGTGGTGTGTGTGTGTGTGGTGTGTGTGTGTGTGTGTGTGTGTGTGTGTGGTGTGTATAGTGTGTCCAGGTACAACACAGACTCTCACAAGCTGCTGCTGCTTCCACCTTGTATAGGGAACTTCTGGGATTTTCCAGGTGAGCCAGTGAGCACAGCAGGGGACCCTCACAGAATGCTCTAAGAAAGCCTTTGTTTTCAAGTTGACTGCTTCATTGTGGAGGAATGCTGATATTTGACACAAGGTCTTCCCATTCATTTCTTTAATGACAACGGCCTTAAAACACTAGGTAATGGAAAAAACACAGTCAATGAAGAAAGAAATCAAATTTCTGTCGAGATAAGCTAGATGATCTGAAATTAATTCATTTTTCTGTCTCTCGGGACTCATGTTGATAAAAATATGGAGTATATAAATAAAAAAGAAACGCAAAAAAATCATATGCCAGTTTTTTCATTGAAGGATCATATCAATTAACCATTTTGTTGACTGTTTTTTGACTCCTTAGCTTTTGTTATTGTTTAAAAACCTAATGTTTCACATAAACGTATCAGCTTTTAATGAAAGGTGATCATTCTCAGATTAAGCACATTGGACATGCTCAAACTCATAGCCTTTTGAATGTACAAGAATGGATTTGGGAAAACAGAATTCCTCTCCCCACATCAATCTCAAAGGACCACAGATACACAGAAACATTTCAGCTTCAAGTACCTTTTTACAGAGCTATCATATAGGAACTAAAAGCCCTCTATAGAACACAAATTACAATAATGTTAAATAGGATGGTTATTGCAATAGGAACCAACGCATTGACTGGTCACTCACCAAAACCATGAGAGATAGGTATCGTCTATTTGATCTGAACAGCTGAGTTCAGAGAGATTAGGAAATGTCTCTGTTGTGTATGTGTGTGTATTCATATGTGTGTGAGTGCATGTATATGCAAGTATATGTACACACGTGTCCGTGTAGAGGCCCGAGATTGATGTCAGATGTCTTCTTCAGTTTCTCTTTACGTTATGGACTGACACAAGAGCTTTTGCTGAATCTGGGGCTAGTCTGGCTGGCTACCTTGGTCCAGGGACCCCCTGTCTCTGCTTCCTGAGCATTGGAATCACATCCTCATCCTGCTTTCTATGTGGGTCCTGGGTATCTGAACTCTGGTCCATACAATTTCTTGTGTGGCAAATTCTTACTTTCTGAGCTATCTCTGCAGCCTACTTAAGAAACTTCTGTTGGAGATGGCTGTCTGTGAAGTCCTTGCTGTGTGAGTACAAAGACAAGAATTTGCTCTCCAGAACTCATGTTAAAAAAGAAATAAAGCCAGGCATGTGGGCACATTGGTCATCTTGTTGCTGGGGAGGAAGAGACAAGAGCATCCTTGATGCTTGCTGGCCAGCTAGCCTACTTGAATGGCAGACTTTGTCTAAAAAGAAAAGGAGAACAAAGAGCTAAGATGGAAAGCTCCCAAGTAATGACACCTGATGTTGACCTCTAGTCTCTGCAGCCACACCAGCCCTTCCTGCATATACACATAAAAATAAAAGAAAGAAAAGAAAAAAGAAGATGGGAATGTAGAAGAGAAAAATGGAGAAAAATAAATTTCTGCAAAGCCATGTAAGAAGTGATTAGCAAATTTAGGTTGTCTGACTCTAGAGAGTCAACACCCCTTAAAAACTATGGTCAGTTGCTCTTTGGATGGCTTCAAATCCTACACTCTTAGAGAACATCCCAAACAAGCTTTTCTACTTCCGTTTGGAGGGGGATCCTGATGTACCAATGTTTTAAGCATCACCCAGGTATATACATATGATGACAGAAGTTCTTCATATTCAGTCTGCTTTATTTCAGCATAAGGGGGAAATTATCCTTAAACATCAGTACATATGTTATACTCTAATAAAATAAATTACTTCATCTTTTTATTCTGTTCAGTTATTTTCATCTATCAACTTCCGTGAGCCTCTACCCTTAACTTTAATTCTCGAGGCAATTTGGCTTTTTTTCCTCAAAATGTTATCACGAGAAGGTCACCAAGTGCATGTAGAGATTCATGACCCTGAGCCTAGCCTTCAAGAAGGAAGTCCCTCCCTGGTTAGTTTTTCTACTATGGACTCTTTCATGCTTCAGAGAAAACAAGAAAAGAAAAAGAAAGGCAATTTTCTCAAGGGTTTCCCTAACAATTTATTTAGACTATTCCCCCCCTCAGGGACTAGTTCCTATTCCAACATCTTTCCACTTCACCACAGTTCCATTTTTTACTTAATCCCTATATAAATAGGCGTTCCAAGTCCTATACATCTCAAAGCAGGTAATTATCTCTCTGACTCATCCCACACACACTTACCGAGCATCATTCTAGGCAATGAAAATAGTGATCAACAATCCAGCTCCAGTCCTGAGGGACAGCTGCATCTAGTGGGAGAGAGAGCGAGCCGAGGACAGAATTACCCAGCAGCATCACAGGACGCCCACTGCACTAAGCATGATACAGAGGGATCCCAGAAGATGCGCTCTCAAACGTGGGAGGTGCCAGATGCTGCTTTCTGTGGGTGAAAAAAAAAATCTACCACATACATTTTACTCAGCACATGACTTTCACTTCTATTGAAATCTTTTCTCCTGAGCTCTGTAACCTCGACGACAATAGCATACATGCAAAGAGAAATGCAGAAGGGATTGAGACCCGTGCTCCAGAAAAAGCAATTCAGCTTCTTTTGAAAATGATGAAAAGAAATGCATCCCTAAACTCAGCAGAACACATTTTGTAAATAGGAACAGCCATCTCCAACCCTGGGTGATTCAGTATCAAAAAGAAACACAACTCCTACAAATATCTGACACCACAATGAGGGAGCAGTTTGCCCCAGCTGGCATATCTTGACAGGTTCAAGTTGAAAAAACGAAGACACAGACACATAACCCTTAGAGGTGTGACGTGGGGACCTTCTCCTTAGGCACTGGGCCACACTGTAATTTCACACTGCTAGGAATGCAACCATCTCCAGTGGAGACTGTTTTCTGCAGAAACCCAGTGGAAACTGCCATTCTGGAAACTTCCTCATCACAGGAGAAGCAGTCCAGAGCGTTTCCGTGTAAGGCCAGTGAACTGTAAAATTAGTTCCAAATGATGAATGCATTCTGTTACCCCCTATAAATGTTCAAAACACAAAGTGTTCAAATTGTGTCCTTCATGACATTATGTATGCTTAGTGGGTTTCAACTGTCTTTTACTGAGCTTGGATGTCCAGTCAAGCGAGGGACCAGTGCTTTTAATTTTTTTTTAATCTTTACCCACGGCATTTGGGGGATGTTCTGCCTTGCCAGGGCTCAATCATTCCCCAGCATCACTCTTTCCTGATTCCTGCTTGCCTGAACATCACTGGACTGGGAAGCTTTGGAAGTTAACAAGTGTCACAGGATTTGGGTCAGCAGAACTGGTCACATGGTAGATCCAGGGGAAATGGGTGTCAATTCCAGTTGGCTTCCATGGGTGTTCTTGACTCCAACCCAGGAGTGAAATGCATTTGGCAATTTACGTGCTAGGTTTAGTCATCTGACGCTAACTCTGGCCTCCTTAACTTCTTGTCCTCAACTTTAAGACAGGGCATTTCTAAATGGTTTTGAGATAAGCGGTGGGTGGACAGAAAAGCATCAGTATGATTTGGGGAAGCAGAGTGGGCAGTAGAGGTGATTTAGGAAGTAATGAGGAAAAAAGGGCAGAAATGGTTACAGAACCAGCTGGAGATGTGAACTGTAAAATAAGATTCAAAAATGGGTGAAACTGATGGATGCTGTGTCTTGAGAAAAGGGTTCGTTTAGAAGTGGTAGGAAATAGGGAGCCATGATTAGTGGGTTATAACTAGGAAAGTGACAAAGTAAGAGAGAAGCTCATGCAAAGTTAGTGCCTGGGGTTGGATGTAGATCAGTGCTTAAGCATTTGCCTGGTGTGCAGAAGGGCCTGGGTTCAAAACCTGGTGCTTCAAAATCAACCAACTAACTAACCAACCAACCACCACCACTACCAACAAAACCACGGTCTTACAAGCTTCGTGCACTGGTGATATGTAACAGCTACGCTAAAGGGCAGTGAGGGAGACCAGAAGGAGAATATTCACTAACACTTCTTTGAAAAAGAAAGGCCTCATACAGTGCACTCTGTGGAGATGGAAGGAGAGGGTAGACAGCAGGGTGTGTTGGTTATGCTTTGTCAGCTGATCCAAGCCAGCATCATTTGGGGAGAGGGACTCCCAGTTGAGAAAATGCTCCAGTAGTGATTGATGCGGGAGGGCCCAGCCTACCGTGGGTGGTGTCACTGTTGGGCAGTTGGTCCTGAAGTATAAAAGAAAGCACACTGAGCAAGCCAGTAGGAGCAAGCCAGTAGGTAGGCATCCTCTATGGCTGCTGCTTCAGTTTTTGGCTCCAGGTTCCTGCCTCAAGTCTCCACCTTACCCCCCACCCCCTACCCCTGCCACCTCAACTGTCTTTAATGATGGCCTCCGATGTGGAAATATAAGATGAAATGAACCCATTCCTTCCCAAATTGCTTTTGGCCATGCTGTTTTTTGAGACAGGGTCTCTCACTTTCACAAATCTTAAATAAGCTGCCCTGGCTAGCCAATGTCCCAGACATCCTCCTGTCTGTGCCTCCCCAGCACTGAGTTTGTAAGTGTGAGATAGATAGAGTAGACTCTGGGTATTGGATTCAGGTCCTTTTGCTTGAGCAGCAAACACTTTGCTAACTGAGCCATCATCCCCACTTCTAAATTCTTACTGTTGCTCTTCTGCTTTGTTTTCCCTGGATCTGGTCTTGCCTACAGCTTGTTTCATATACTAACATCTGGAACTGAGGTGACTGAAAAGGTAAGCGCTCCCCTGCCTGGAGTGCCCCTGGCAGGAAGGCTCTGTTGCTTCTTACAGTTCCTTCAAGTCACAGCTGGTCTGTAGACTCTCCCCACCTCCATCTGCACTTCCTTCCCTCAAGGAACAGGTAGAGTTCCCACCTGTTTCATTCACGTGGAGTACATCAGGAGGACCTGGCTTTTCTTCCCCACCAGCCTGGAGGCCCCTTGAGAGCAAAGGTGAAATATGGTCAGCTTTAAATCTTCATCCGGCAAAATGCCCTCTACATGGAAGATATTCCCTGAACTGGATTGTTGAAAGGATTGCCTGGTTCTGCTGTGTGATCCATAGCAGATATTTTTGGGGCCTCTTTGAAATTAGTTTCTTTATCTGTAATGTGGGGATATACATCATGCCACGCCATGGGGAGGCTTTCAAGAGATAACGTGCATGGATTAATTAGCACAGTTTGGTATATAGGAAGTATTTGATTAGTGATTGCTAGCTATTAAACAGGCTGAAAGAAGCTAAGGGCATTAGGTTTATTTAGCCACAGAGCAGGGGGAATGAGCAAGAGGTTCTAGGCAGAGATTGAATGATGCAGCCCATGGCTTTTAGTGAATGGTCAAGAAATGCCCTCTTGGTAATTTCAATGGAGAAGGTACTTGAAGAGAACACAGACTCTGAAAAAAGCTGGACCAGCTCTCCAGCTGAGATTGTAGCATGTGCAAAGGTCTTGAGGTGAAGATGCTGTTGATATTAAGTAAAAGGAACAAAGATCAATTTAAAAAACTATGTCATTGTGGACCAGTGAGATGACTGAGTGTGTGAAGGTGCTTGTTGTTAGGCTTAGTGACCTGAGTTGTCCCCAGAACCCTGAGGTAGAAGGAGAGAACAGACTCCCATTCCTTGTTTTCCTCTGACCACCACACAACTGCTATGATGTGAACCTCTTCTCCAAGGGATAAATAAATGAATGAATGTAATCACTATATTGAAAAATGTCCTTGGAGCATCTGAGCAAAGAAGAACTATTGAAAGTGGATGGTCCTCCAAGCAACCTTTCTATACATTCAACTCTAAGAATTGTTTTCTCTTTCATGTTGTGACACTTGGACAAATTGAAAGTGGTAGTGACCTGAGATTCATGTGAGGGTAGTCTGACCACACCGTCTGTCCCACACTGACAGCCAGAACACACTTGGCTGATTCTGTTCAGCTCTGCATGTGTGTTACCTTCTCCTCTTTTGATACTTGTATTCCTCCAGAAACTGTGTCCTAGCTTAAGGACCAAAGCCTCACTGAATTAAAAAAAAGTTACAAAAGACCATATTTGAATCAACATGTTGGAGGACAGTTTTTTTTTCCCCCAAGCTCCAATCTGGAAGTAAGCTTCACTAATCCCAGGAAGTTAACAGAGCAGGTGTCACCCTGTCCATGTCACAGGTGAGGTCACAGAGAGACACATTTCCTACTTCCTCCAAGACAATCCAGGTGTAGACGCTTTACATTAGCAATTCACTGATTCGTGGCTTGAAGGTATAGACAAAACCATTGACACTTTTGTCACAGGCTTTATAGTTTAAAGGCCACCATTCCTCACCACTTCACCCCTCACCTCCACCCCCAACCAAAAAACAGTTCCAACTTTATCAGTGTGACTGTGACTGTTGGAATATTGTTTCCTTGGGAATCTTTTCCGGATGTGTTACCACGCTCTAATTTGAAGACAGCTTATGGTGAATTTGAGATAAGTTTTCAGAAAATGTTGTGATGATGTTGGGTGAGGTGGCTTATAGCCTTAATCCCTGCACTCACTAGACAGAGGCAGGAGAATCTCTGTGAGTTTGAGAGTAGCCTGATCTACACAATGAGTTCCATTCCAACAAGTGCTACATAATGAGACCCTATCTCAAAAAACAAAACAAAAAAGAAAAGAAACAACTCCACAATAAAAACCCTTGTAGTGACATGAAATGTGTGTTGTCAATGAAAATGATGTTAAAATGTACATACCACCATGCTTTGTCTTAGCCATTTCTTCCATACACAATTATTGCAGTTCAGTTTTTATGAATGTTTCAGAGATAGTATTTTAAAGCCCAGCCATATGTCTCCAGATGGATCATAAACAAATGCCATCTCACTCACCATAGATGTAGTACGAACTCCCGTACTAGATGGATGGCACCAACGTCATGTTTCTTGAGAGGTCGCCTGCCTAGTCTTAGAGATCCAGAGATTCCCTGGACTTCACCAACTGTGGATTGAAAGTAGTGGAAAAGTTGCAAATTTACTGAACATGTAGAACTTTTATTGCTGTTGTTATTCCTAATGAATTAATGTAGGATTAGAACAGTTTACAAGTTGGATGTGGTAAAGCTTGCCTGGAATTTCAGCACCTGGGAAGCCAGGAGGATCAAAAGAGTTCAAGGCCAGCCTCAGCCAAAAAGGAAGTTTGGGGGCTAACCTGGGCTATAGGAGACCTGTAAAGCAACAAGAAGAAAACAACAACAACAAAGTGGAATTTGCACAGCAACCCCAGTGTGTTGGCGATCCTAAGTCTCTTTTGGAGAGGATTGGAAGTATATAGGAAGATATGCATATTTGATATGCACATCACTGTTTTATATAGAGCACAGGTTTCAGTGGCCATCCCACAAAGGTTCCTGAAGCCAGCTTTCCACAGATACTGAGCAAGATCCCTGTTTGGAAAATTTCCCACCCCTCAAAGAAATGAATGTCTTGCAGCCAGCAGAGAAGTAGGAAAGAAACTGAACTGAGGTTTGTCTGCATCGCTGGCCCAGCCCACAAAGCAAGGGCCACATTAGTTATTCCTGAAATGACCACACCGTGGACAGTGGTAACAGGCTTTCCTGACTTTAAAACAGAAGCCACTCAAGGTGGGTATGGTGGCACACACTGGTAATCCTAACACTTAGGAAGCAGACAGGGGGATTGCAAACTCATGACCACCTCGGACAACCTTGGGAGCTGCTATTTGAAACAAAAGAGACAAAAGGCACTGAGAGCGTGGCTTGGTGGCTGAGCACTTACCAGGTGTAGGGGACCGGGGTCTGAAAAATCAGGACCAACTCTAGTAGCTTTCTCGACTCTTTACTGAGTTTTGCATAATAACTAGAAGCATCTACTCAAAGCTTGCCATTTCCAAACAATTTGCAGAGATTTCTACATTTCTTGTGACAGGTATCTAACTTATAAGTTGGGCTATTTTCTAACTTATTGAATATCATTAAAAAAAATCCTAAATCAATCTTTGTGTTCTAGACTTACAAGGCAAGGCCAAGGAAAAAAATCAATAATAATAATTAAAAAGCAGGGGGTCACAGGCCCATCATCCTGGCTAGTCAGGAGGCTTAGGGAGAAGCTTCACAATTTTAAGGTCTTCTCAAGGCGTAGAATGAGTTCCAGGCCATCCTGGGAAGCATGAGAAGTGTGGGCAGCTTAGTGAGACCTAGTCTCAAACAAAGTAAAAAGAAGGCTGAGGATATAGCTCAGTGGTAGAGTGTTGGCCTGGTGTGCAGGAGGCTTCAGGTTCAATGCCTGGTATTGAAAAAACAAATTCAATAGTTTTCTATACAGTTATATCTATGGCATATTTGATGTTAATATCATCATTAGCTATCTCTAGGATTCCAGTTCTTCAGGTGATAATCATTCTGAAATTGCCTATGCTCATTTCTCTCTGTTCACCTGCCAAGAAGTTCTGTCACCTAAACAATTGTCCCGGGGCCAAACTTCCCACCTGGGAAGGAAAAGTACAGAGGCTTCATGCCGTCATTATCTCCAGGAAAAGCCATCCGTAAGTTCTAAAGCCAATAATCCCTCCCACAGCCCCTCCCTCTCCAAACTGTCCCCATGCAGACTCCACTCCCTGAATTAATGGGGAGGCAAAACAAAACATCATTTCCCAAGTGTAGCAATAACAGAGCATGTGTTCACGTATATAAGCGAAGAGCTTTCTGTACAAGAAAAAGAGCTGGAGCTCCCTGAAGGAAACGATTCAGGATCCCCCCACCAGAACATATTTGCCTGTATTAATGTCTATGGCTGTCCATCACTGAGTAAATGTACATTTGATCTTCTCTGGCCAGACTGTATGATCTTCTGCAGGTTTCTGTGGCTATGAGATGTCCAGGTAGAGTGGAGTGAGGAAAAGTTACCATTTGAGTAGCTGCCATTTGTGCTAAGATTGCCTGGGCATGTGACTTGTCCCACAATTTATTGTCATGTGATCTTGGACAAACTTTGGAATATCTGTTTCTCAGTTCTACACCTAAGAGAAAAAAATGAAAAAAAAAAAAAAACCCTCCCTTTGAAATGTGCCTAGGTAAACAGTGTGCCACGGATATTTGTCTATCTGTATTGCTCCGATCTTCTTGTTGTGTGAGACGCTGGGCAATCAGTTAGTGGCCTCAGTGACAACAAAGTTAGAGGCATATTCAGGTTTAAAGAAATCGCTTCACAAGTCCTAACCAGGGGGTTCTGATGCAGGAGAATGAACCACGAACATGTTATTTATGAAAGTCTGGAGACACAGTTTGAGTATCTACCAGACTAAAGTTCATGAAAGGAAAGCCACACTCAATCCCTCTGATGATAGAAAAGAGAAAAAATAACAAATGAAAGAATTATTCCATTAGTGTAAGGAAAAGAAAAGGGTAGCTACGTGGATTCAAGCAAAAAACATAAGGCAATTAAATAGTATCTAATATCACATGTCCCATGAATATATAGCATGTGTTGTCTATTGTATTTTGTTTTATATATATATATATATATATATATATATATATGTTATGACTGTATTTGATCTATGTAATAAAAATGAACTGTGTATTTATTGTATCTATATATTAATATACTCTTAAAAAACAAATAGTCTAGAAAGTTTGTATTTGATAATCAGTATTACCACCCCTGGAGCCAGTGTGGCAGCTTATGTAAGTGACAGTTCAAGTGTGACTGAATACAGATAGGGCTTCCTGAGTGTTTCAGGTGCCTGAAGGACTGCTCTAGAAGATATTGTTGTTTAAAGATCAGGAACAAGAAGGTGTCAGAGAAGTTCTTCAGAGCTTAGCTGGCATTAGCACTGGTACTAAAGGGCAGAACGCCACCTACCGAACCTTGTTTTACGCTTTTGAACTATCTCTTCATCATGGTGAAGCTAATGATCATAATAAACTTAATAAGATGTAACACTTTATAATCATTAATTAGTTAATCTGCAGAACATCTTTGTGAAGTAGGAAAAGGTCACTGCCCCTGTTATTATTTATTACTCATGGGATCTAGAGATAAAGCCGTTGAAACGTAGGCCGTGTACTACACAGCGTTAATACTCAGCTTCCTTGAATGACTCAGGAGAAAATAAAGAGACAATAAAGGTAGGAGTTCAGACTCAGGGATGAAGTTTTCCAGAGCCTCACAACATTCCCATTCCCCAGTTCTATCTGCCTCAGGGACCTGTGGATACATGAGCCTCAGTGTTTCACATCAATTCCCCAGCAAGAGTGAAATCCAAGACACTATGAATACCTTAACATGGCTTATGCACATATCTTCCTCCTAGCTCTGTGAACACCTCCCTTCTTCCTTTTCTTGAACGTAAAAAGAACTTGACCAGTTTCCAGTTTCTTGGTATTTTTCCAAAACCTGCTGTCATAAAATAAGCTTACCTTGGATTCCTCTGTGTTTTGTGTGTTTCTAATACATCTCACTTAGAGGAATTTTAAAATATTTGTTTCCAGCTTGCTAGTGGTGGCATGTGTCTGTCCACTTGCAGCTACTGAGAAGACTGAGGCAGGAGGTTCTGCTAAGTCTAGAAGGACAATGTAGTGAGGCCCTCGTCTCAGAAAAACAAACAAACAAACAAACCAACAAACGACTTGTCTCCATTTTGTTTCTTGCATTTTGTAGCAAATTTAAGAACAGTTGGCCCTTGGCATTGACAACACTAGTTAAAATTTACTTTGTAAATTTTATAAACCTTGTCTTGTGTAAGCGGAAGTTTCTGTTTCTCCAAGCAACTCCCAAATACCCAGCAGCTGCTTCCTAGATTACAACACAGAGGCTTATATTAATTATAAATGCTCAGCTGGTAGCGCAGGCTTATTACTAACTAGCTCTTACACTTAAATTAATCCATAATTTTTATCTATGTTTAGCCACATGCCTTAGTACCTTTTCTCAGTGTGACATTCTCATCTTGCTTCCTCTGTGTCTGGCTGGTGACTCCTCACTCTGCCCTTTCTCTTCCTAGCATTCTTAGTTTGGTCACTCTGCCTATACTTCCTGCCTGGCTACTGGTCAATCAGTGTTTTATTAAACCAGTTCAAGTGACAAATCTTTACAGTGTATAAGAGGATTATTCCATAGCCGTCTTCTCTGTATTATTTTAAAATACAAAGTTCAAAGTAGTTTTACCTGACTAAAATCAAAGCAGAATTATTTAGAATTAGAGTATTAAGTTGAAGACTCTCTAGTTTTTGTTTTTTAGTCTTTTTTCAATTATTTAATTGCTCAGTAAGTATATGCTAGCCTTGGGACTAGTCAATATACCAAAAAATGAACAAAACAAATAGTAATTTTAGTTTATAATCATGATGAGAAAGCTAAGTAGTAGTTTAAGATAGTACAGAACAGTAGTTAAAACTGGTTTATGATCTGTCACAATCTAAGTTCAAATCTCCACTTTACTACATACCAGGCTTGTGATACAGGAAGCTATTGTGAGTTCCCAAATTAAAGTTTACCTATCTGTGAAACCTCACTCTCATGCTGATACTAGGAGTGTCAAAAATATACTATATGTAAAGCAACTAATATACTGTTTGGAGCATTGAACTGTTAATAAAGATTAGCTACTTTTTATTTTGAAAAAGTAATTTCTTTGTAGCTGAAATTTATGTGAACTTCAAGCCAGGATTCTCAGGTTCCCTTCTTACCTATCATTGAGTAAATGACTGTCTCTCAAAGCAGTCTATATTGATCAGACAGTTGCTTCAGAACCATAGATGCCGATTTCTCCCACTAAGAAGAATAGTTTTCAGCATCTGTTGTCTTTAGCACCCGAGGTCCCAAGTCAAGCAAGGTCATATTTTCCCAAGGGTCTTGAGGTCCTGTGTTGCTGAAATTACCAGTAAACAACCAGTATCCCAAATGCACACTGCTTATTTCCAAGCACGCTTTGCATTGGCCCATGGCCAAGTACGCTTCCTAACTTTTGTCTTGTGGAAAGCACACAAGACATCTTGCTAGTAGAGCGCAGGTCCATCCACTTTATAGACCCAGAGTCTGCAGCACCCTACACCCCAGAAGAATAATGAAACATTGGAAGAGTTAGATGCCCGTCTGCTCTTCAAGTACTAATTCTGTCTTGTAAGTTGCCATATGCAATCCCTGTCAGTGGGTGCTGTGGAATTCGTCTTGAACCCTGTGATAGAGAAGGGACTTTCCTGTCACTATGCTTCAAGTCCTTTGCCTTGTGGGTTCCTGTTTGGACTGCTAAGACACCCAAAGGGAAGGACGACTCAACAGAAGGAACCCTGGGTCTGCTTCCTTGTGGGTTTTCCTGCTGGAGCATTATCTTCTGTCCTCAGAGGAATAACGGAGATGGTGAGGATGGCGATGGCAGCTGTTACTGTTATCCCAAATGTTCAGTAGCATTCAAAGTGTGTTTTCCTCACAGGCTATCATAGATTCATCTCTAGTGGAGCCCCTTACTTAAAAGAATACAAATAATTTGGTAGATTTAGGAATATAGTTGTTCTTAATTTAGTTATTCATGTAACAGTGTGAAAATGTGCTTCTGCCTTAATAGTTGGTGCATAAAACAAAAAGAAGGGTTCTAATCACAATCACTGTTTTATGGGGAGACATAAATAATCAAAGCTAATCAAATATTTAACAAATCAAATAAAAATATTTATGCTGTGGTATAAAGTTAGAAAACAATAGAATCTCCAATGTGTGATGAGTTATCTTTATAATGTATGCTCATACACTTAGGTATGCACAGTAAACAATGTACTATAGTATATGGTTTAGATTATAATCTAAAGAGCACAGATACTAGAGTAACATCTTATAGATTTGAAG
>CABHPQ010000605.1:0-41369 GCA_902168405.1 Peromyscus aztecus | reverse complement strand
AGCCTGCCCCCAACACACATCATACAGATACATAACAATAATAAAAGTAAGCAAAGCAAAACGACACGCCATACATACGTCTGCACTGGAAAGTAAGTAGCTCTTTCATGAACACTAAGTTAGCACTAGAAGCTTCCAGATCTTTTCTGCTTTCACTAGGAAGGGCCACAACTAAGCAGATGACCCTTCCAGCCAGTGGGACCAGAAGCACAGGTGTGTGAGTGAAACATGTTTGCTGGTCACTGTCTACAATCATGGCTTGAGAAAAGTATGTTAGCCAGAAATTTAATGCCAGGGGGCAGTGGTAATGGGTGTTTGTAACCACTTTTCTGGCTTTGGAAATGCCCAGAGAGAAAGGACTCAAACCTGAGACAAGAAGATGATCCTGGCAGTTCCTGCTGAACCGTGACATAGTGGACAGCAACTCGGCATGATTTTTATAGACTTGTTAATGACAGGCTCTGTTAGGTTTGCCCACTCCAAACAGACACTACACTGCTTCCAGGTACTCTTCTATTATATCTGTCTTGACCTGTGAATCACTTATTTATGTTGAGAGAAGCAGAGAATGGTGATTACCAGCTTAGGCATGGGGTCAGACAGTCACATGGTCACTCACTAGCAGAGACTGTCGTAAGTTGCATAGAATCTCTGAGTCTTGCTTCATCTATCTGAACAGAGCAGAATCGATGGCAAACGCACCAACTGGGGATTTATATTAAATAAGGTAATTTGCATGTCATGATTAGCATAATCTATAAACTTGAAAGTAAAAATGGGGTGAAACAGCATCACATGGTCATCTCGGCCACTCTGAGTGGCAAGTTGTCTCTGAAGCCACACATCCTAGCAAGCAGTGGCTCCTGTAGCCACCCACACGGAGAATCTGCTGATCCTGATGACCTATGTGACCTCCACTTACAAACATCCCCCTTTTGAAGAATGCTGACTCGTGGCTGCTTTAATGTTCATAGAAGATTACCCAAACAACTACCAAGTTACTTTTTTATTATGTCCACTTTTGCATATGTATCCTAGAATTTGGTTTCCAAGATCCTGTTAATAGCCAAGTTCATCCTGTGTATGTGGTATGTTAGAATTTTATTGTTTGCTGTAATGCTCAATCCCCATGCAATGTCTGTTTGGGGAACTAGTAAAAAATACATTGTACATCCTGGAAAACCAAGTGTTTTCCCTGCACTTCCCTGAAGAAAGCCATTTGCCTGGATGACATGGTTTCTGATAAGGTGACTCTATTGTTCCTGCTTTGAACAAATGTAAGTTCTCAGTTCTTCAGACTGCTGGGTTCATTGAAATGAAGGAAACTTCAGGATCTTTTGACATAAACTTGGGGAACTCTCATGTTTGAAGTAGTTTACATCCTAGTGTAAAATAATGATTCCAAGAGACAGAAGAAATCTTGTGGTTGTTTTGTCTGATCTCATGGTATTGCAAATATTCAACCAAGGACAAAATCAGATAAAGATAGAAGTAAACCTGTCATCTTTTGGTCATTGTTTTTGGGTTTGTTTGGTTGGTTAACTGCTTTGTTGGTTGGCTGTGTTTTGTTTTGTTTTCAACTTTGATGTAGAGTGTGACTATATAGCTCAGGCTGGCCTTGAACACATGATCCTGACACCTCAACCTCCCAAATGATGGCAATGTAGGTATGCACCCCCAGGTCTGGCTTAAATCTGCCATTTTTAAAAGACAAATTAGCGTATATGCAGAAGTCCTGTTTAGCTCCATGGTCTAGGTGCTCAGCAGGAGTGAAGCAGCAGGTGAGCACCTGCTGGCCCATGTCTTCCTTAGAGAGGGCTTGCTTCTGGGGTGTCTGTTGTAGAATATTATTTTAAGGTGTGCTACTTTTGTTTATGTTGCATTTGTTTAAGTCTGTGAAGATGTCTAAAACATCTGATGGTCTAATAAAGAACTGAACAGCCAAAAGCAAAGCTGGGCTGGCAGGCAGAGAGTATATAGAGAAGGAGAAATCTGGGAGGAAGAAAGAAGTAGTCAGAGAAGGAGGAGGACCCAGAGGCCAGCCACCCAGCTACACAGCAAGCCATTGAGTATGAAACAGAGAAAGTTATACAGGAATTGAAAAGGAAAAGCCCAGAGGCCAAAAATAGATGGGATAATTTTGAGTTAAGTAAAGCTAGTTAGCAACAAGCCAAAATAAGACTAGGCGTTTATAATTAAGAATGAACCTGCATGTGTGATTTATTTGGGAGCTAGGTGGTGGGCCCCTCAAAGAGCAAAACTAAACAGCATTTTGGTATACCAACATGGCGCTCAAATTTCCATAGTGCCTGAGAAAGCTTAAAAAAAAAAAAAAAAAAGGATACAGCTCCTTTAAGACTTTCTGCCAGACAGTTTCTGCCTTGAGCAACTATTATGTTAAGTAGGAACAAAAAACTAAGTAAAACTGCCTGACACAGTATAAGCATTGGCATTCTAGAGCTCTAAGAAGGGTAAATGCAGTTCTTGGCCATAAACCTCCAATCAAGCCATGAGCTTTAGGCCTGGCTTTCATGACCCAAGAGACAGGTAGAGCCAGCCAAGAGAACCATGTGGAGGATCCAGGTATAGGTTAGCAGTTTAAAGGTTTGCTCACATGGTCAAAAAAGGCTAAAAGATATGCAGTAGAAGAGGTCCAGATGGAAAAAGAATCTCTAAACAGGTTCCAGTGTGTTTTACAATGTGCAGAGGCTTAAGAAAGAAAGAAAAGGAGTATGGACAGCCATAGAAAGAAATAGTTTAGAAATAATAAAGTCTATAAAGAGAGTAAAAGTAACATAAAAGAAAAATGACATGTAAGATGGGAAATACACAGGGAGTCTGGATCTTGTATGTTATTGTTTTGATTTTGAATTTTTTGAATGTTGAGAAGCAAACAGCAGCTGCTAAGAGACATGGGATTGTGAGGACTGCAAAATTGAACCAACCTAGATACTTTAGGGCTACCTTAACTTTAAAAAAGAAGCCAAAAATGTATTTTTCAAATGGAAACAAAAAATGCTTTGAAGTTTTGTTCCCACAGGAAATGAGAGGTTGTGGATTCCTTTAGGAATAATATGGATCAGGTGTGATCAAGGGAGGCTTCCTGAATCTTGACAGATGATTTCTATTACCAAAGGTTACTGCTGGTCTTCCTAGGGCTGGTCTTTATCTCAAAATTTTCTCAGGGACCTCTAAAGATGCATTTGCCCACAGATAGCAGGAAGCAGTTTAGAGAAAACTATGCCCACATTCCCAAGAGTTGTGGTGTGTGGGTGGGTTTTGGTAATTTGGTGAGTTATGAATGTTTGTTATCATTTAGCAGAATATAGAATATTGATACAAATTTAAAGTTATTTTGTTGCACTATATATATATGTTTATATTTTTGTTTAAAGGATTTTTGTATATTGGTAAAAATTAGGGTTATTTTTGTTACAACATATTGTATGTATGTTTCTATTTTTGTTTGAGGTATTGTGCCTATGCGGTTCATTTGGAAATGAAGAGGAAGTTCTAGTTTTTGAAAGCTATTATTACAAGCTATATAGGATAATTAGGAAACATAGGTTAGTGGTTAGTCATTTATAACAATCAAAATTGTAGATATGTTAGGTATGCTTTCCAGATCATATAGAGATACATTTTAGATAGATAGATGATCTTCAAACCTTTCAAAGACCTACAGAATATGTCATTTAAAATGTTTTGTTAACTTAGGGCTTTTCATGACAATAAGACACATCTGCTCCTGGCAACACCAATTTACTTCAGGGATGATGGGCATCAAAGAAACTCCTGATAGAGTTTGCTTTCAATGTGGCAAGGCTAGCCATTTGGGCAAGAAGCTGCTCTTGCCTGGACTGCTTGACAGTATGTTGTATAAACTGGACATTCAGGACCCACAGGAAAGTGACCACTGAACTTTGCCAAAACAAGGCGTGATGGTCCTTCAGGGTTCCTGCTTCACAGAAGAAACTGAGGAAAGTGACTGGCAAACTTTTCCAATGTAGGTGGGACAGTCTTTCAAATTTCCTGCTTCATTGAAAAGTCTGCCAGATACTGTGGACCTGTAGACTGAAGATGGATGCCCCAATGTTTCAGAGGAAATTTGGGTGACTATTCATACAGTCAGATGTCTCTATCATTTCTAGAGTTTTTGGAAGTAGTCTGCAATGCACTTTATTTTTACTTAAATAATATTATATCCTTGTGGTCTTTGATGGAGTTGAAAACTAGATAGTTATGGTTGCAGTTTTCCTTAGATATGATAGAAAGTAAATTAGGTACAAAATTTTGGATTTACTAAGATAGGATAGACTATGGGGTATTTTCTTTAAATTTACCAGATATAAATGAATTAGAATTCAGTACATTGTGAATGTAATCTTTACTTCATACTGTATACAGTTCATACTGTATACAGTCTTACTATGTTAAAGTTAAAACCTTTCATTTTTATTTAGAAAAAAGGGGGGAATATTATTTTAAGGTGTGTTACTTTTGTTTATGTTGCATTTGTTTAACTCTGTGAACCTGTGTTACTGTGCCTGTCTAAAACACCTGATGATCTAATAATGAGCTGAACAGCCAATGGCAAGGCAGGAGAAAGGATAGGCGGGGCTGGCAGGTAGAAAGAATTAATACAAGGAGGAATCTTGGAGGAGAGGAAGAAAGATCAAGGAAGGAGTAGCCAGAGAAGGAGGAAAACATCAGGGGCCAGCCACCCAGCTACACAGCAAGCCACAGAGTAAGAAATAATGAAAGGTGTACAGGAATAGAGAAAGGTAAAAGCTCAAAGGCAAAAGCTAGATGGGATAATTTAAGTAAAGCTGGCTAGCAACAAGCCAAGCTAAGGCTCGGCATTTATAATTAAGAATAATCCTCATTGTGTGATTTATTTGGAAGCTGGGTGGTGCAACCCCCAAAAGAGCAAAAACAAACAATAGGTGTTTATCTGGGGAGGCTATTCCTCATGTGTTAACTGAATTAGTGTACAGGGAGGGAAGGACTAGGAAAGGATGATCCAACAGCAAAGCTCACTGGGAGAATTAGGGTGAGGAAGGCAGGGTCAACCCTTTACTATGCATTGCCTTCAGAGGTAGGCCTATTTAATTGTTAATACATACACATTTTTTTAAATTATCAAGGAACTGAGAATGTATCTCAGTTGGTAGAATGCCTTCTCAGCATTTGGAAATCTCTGGGCTCCATCTCAAATAAAGCATAAACTAGGTAGGGCCGCACACCCCTGTAATCTCAGCACTTGCGAGGTGGAGGCAGAAGGATCAAAAGCAAAGGTCATCTTTGACTACATAATGAGTTTTAGGCTAGCCTAAGGCTATAAGAGATAGTGTCTCAAAATAATTGCCCATGTAAGTAAATTAGGTCATAATAATTCACATACATCCTGAAACTGGGTTTCCTTTACAGAATTTACTGAATACCTACTATATGTCTGACAAATATGAGGATAAATCACACAGAGAGAGAGAGACAGACAGACAGAGAGGCACACAGAGAGAGAGAGAGAGAGACAGAGAGACAGATACAGAGAGACAGAGAGAGAGAGAGAGAGACAGAGAGACAGAGAGACAGAGAGACAGAGAGAGAGAGAGAGAGGTGGGGGAATTCTAAGACAAAACAAAAACCAAACCCATGTCCTCCAGGAAGCTGTGATCCATGAAGACATGACGTGTGGACCATTGGGAAGAGAAACTGTTTGAAAATGTCACAATGGAAAGTGTCAGAGAGAAGGGCTTACCTTGTACTTCAGACCTCCTTTGAAATAGCCCACAAAATCAGTAGACTCGTAGCCTTGAAGTTCTCTGCTCTGGACTGGCTTGCCACCCAGATAGTCGTCCATCTGGACCGTGAAGATGGCCGCTGCTGTGCTTTCATCCTGGGAACATTCCTTTCCTGAAACAACACAGCTCCCAGTCACTCGAGGAAAAGCGCGGAGGCAGAAGAGTTGACGGGAAGGACACCAGAGCTCTCTTTTATTTATTTATTTGTTTGTTTGTTATTTATATATTTTCATTGAAGTGTGATCATACTACTTCCCCAATTTCCTTTTCCTCCAATTCCTCCCATTTCCCCTTCTCAAGTTAATATCCTCCTTTTCTCTGAATACAGACATAGATATGCACAGATAAATTTATACAACCTGCTGAGTCCATTTTTGTTACTTGTGTGTATGTGGTTTCAGGGCTGACCAGTTTGTAGTGGGTGACTAATTAGGGAGCTCGTCCCTAGGAAAGGCTAATTCTCCCTGCCCCAGCAGAACAATGACAATGTCAATGGACATGTTAACATGGAGAAGATTTTGTTTCCATTATGTTTCAAGACAGCAGTGTGCTGCAGAAAGATTCCTTATCAGGAGAACATGTGATATGTTATTTGGCTCATAACCAAACATTTTTCATGTCCTTGCTTTTTAAAAATTGTTAAAAGAAACACTACTACACAGATCTGCTTGGGGGAAAATCAATATATGCTAGCAAGACTCAGGAAAGCACTCATTTCATAGTTAATAAGATCCTGCCAGGAAACACTTAGGAACTGCTTTGTCCTCACACTTCAGGCTTACGGTATGTCAGTGAGAAATACTTTATAGGCCATCATTAAGTAACTTAGTGATTTTTTAAGACAGGAAAGTGAATGAAACTTCACCTGTCCCCTATTTTTGAGCCTGTTTCCCCTACTTCACTATCTCTTTACTTTTGTTGTATGAAATAACCACCAATGGAAAGACAGGAAGGAACTAACATGCTGATTCTCTTAAATGCTATGTATCTGATAGAATTTAAGACAGTATACAATTAGCTTTTACAGTTATGAAATAGAACCCACCCAGACATCTTTGCTGAAGTCAAATTCCTAAGCATCAATATCTACACGGTATGTGATGTACAGAACCAAGATAGGCTTGAGGAAGACTCACAGTTCATTAAAAAAAAAAAAAAAATCCCACAACCCTAAACCTTCAAAACCCTCACTACATCTGAGCTGAATGAAAATTGTAATTAATAATAATGCAAATACCAACACATTTCTAGTACTCTTGCAATGGGCCACACAGTACTAGTGTTTTATATGAATGACATTCAAGTATCCCCATGAAACAGACCTGGTTTACACCATGGTACTGTGGAACTCATTGACACTGGGAGAGGCTGAGTAATTCTTGAAGTTATAAAAAAAACTTTCAAAACAGGTTTATAGAATTCTAAAGGGCAAACTCTTAGGAAGGATGCTACATGTGTTTTAAAGAAGATTTTTTAAAATTGTTTGTTTGTGTGTGGTATGTGCATGTGAGTGCAGGTACTCAAAGAGGCCAGAAGAAGGCATTGGACCCCCTCAAGCTGAAGTTACAGGCAGTGTGAGCCACCAAGTGTGGGAGCTGGGAACAAAACTCATGTCCTCTGCAAGAGCAGTAAGCACTCCCAACCACTGAGCTATCTCTCAAGTCCCACATGAATTACAATTACATCTACAATTCTTATTAGTAGTAAATTCTTTGGTGATCACAATATGTAATTTTCCCCAATGAGCCATAAGCTTAGAAGCAGTAACAGTATTTCCCTGAATAATGTCAATTGAAATTCACCAAAATTGAGGAAAGGAAACCAGTTACTTATACTAGGAAAATTCAAGTTCCTTCACAGTTCTCCTTCCGTGTTCGCAGGTGACCTATATAGCAAGGATCTTCTTAAATTTCAGCAGCCAGAACAATACTTATATGGTAACAGCTTTGTAAACTTTCCGTGAAATGTATTTTAACATACACCTTAAATATCCACATGCAATTCTGTAATCTGAAAAAAATGCTGGTGCCATTCTTTGCCCATTTTTCCAGCTTTCATGATAGCAGATCTTGGTGTAAATTTCATGCAGAGATGCTTTAAGAAAGACGCTTAAGCCAAGGTTGACATCAAAGATATTAAGGATGATGTATTTGACAGAAACATTGTTAACTGAAGAGTTGAAACATGACTCTTTTGAAGTAGGTATGAATGGTAGGCAGGAAGTTAATAAATGAGATGGCAAGACGTTAATTAGGTCACGCTCTTGTCTAATGATATTTATGTATTTTGCTGGGCCAGAGAATATCAGAATGAATAAACCAAAGCCCTGGCCTCCAAAGGTTGAAAAGACTTAAAGAAGCCAATATCAACCTTTTTAATGTGTAGAACTGAGTCAAAATCTATTGAATCATGATGAAATTCGAGCAGGTACTCAAAAATGTTTGTGTATGAATTCTGCTTATGACTTCATTTGACGTCCCATGTGAATTCTGTTTGTGACCTCATCCCTTGTTTTCCTTAGCTCGTCTACTGATGCCTGCTACACCAAGCTGTGCTGTATCACTTTATATTTTATACGCGTATGTATGTTGCACTTATATGTGTAGGGAGAAACTCCTAAAACTGGGACGTGTGACGATTTTATAAACAAAACACAGATTTAAAGAGAAGTCTCACAACTAGACCTTCCTAGTTCTCATTCCTGATTTTAAAGATATGGCCACATTAGGACTAGAAGAGAAGGAGCATCCTCAACATGATAAGTAGCATCTACTGGAAACACGTGGAATCGAACGGCAGTTTTTAAAAACTTAAGTGTGGCACGGCATCGTGTAGTACACCGAAGTGTAAGGGAGCGCAGGTTTTCACGGGGATCACAACTGAGGTGCCCACAGGGGTGCGGCCAGCCTTATTTGTACTTTCCCAGTGTTGCTTGTTCCTGCGGATGTGCTCATGTGAAGTTAGTTCTGTGCAGCTTTACCACATGTGCTAATACACATGTCTGCCTTCGGAGTCCCGATACTAAAGAGCTCCATCGCCAAGAAGACCCTCGTGTCGCTAAAGAGCTCCATCGCCAAGAAGACCCTCAAGCTGCTTTCTTTATTTTTTTTTCTGCATGCGTTTACTTAACTTAGGCAAAGATACGTTCATGTCACAGCACATGTGTGGCGATTAGAGAACAACTCTCAGGAGTTGCTTCTCTCCTTCCACCATGTAAGTTCCAGGGACGGAACCTGGGTAGCCAAGCTTGGCCTTAGCAGCAAGCGCCTTTACTCACTGATCCATCTTGTTGGCCCAGCAGTCAGTTCCTTGACGTTGTCACTAGCCCCCTGTATATTCTGAGATCCTTGTATAGTACATTATGTGCTATATATTGTAATCTAGTCCTTCTGTGTCCCAGTGCCCTGTGTAAAGCCACACACGCGCGCCTTATAACATCAGTGAATGCTGTTTTAAAATAGATTAATGTCTAAAGCTGGCAAGGAGAAAGGGTGAGGGAAGGTGTTTGGATAAAGGTTGGAGTCACAATAGCAGCTTTAAACCAATCCCAGCCCACAGACTGGATGCTGTGAGGAACCAGAGGCAAAAGCTGGGTGCAGTTTAACTGCTAGATACAAAGCCAAAATGTTTTCTAAGGAGCAATATGAAACATTTTGAGCCACAGGCAACCGCTTCTTACTTTCACTGCGTCTGGACATACGGTCTGGCACAGTTATCTGAGACACATCCCAGTGTTGTGGAAACTGAGTGCATAGACTGGAAGGAAGACGGTCTGCGTTTCCCTTCATCTGAGTCCCCTGTCCCTCCCACTTCGCTTGCTTCCTCCTGTCGGGTCTGTCTGTACACTGGGCGTCTCCCTCGAACAGCCTCTTTTAACCTCTCCCAGCTGACGGCCTCCGTCCTTCACGAAGTCAAGCCTTCTTTCCCCTGAACTTGCTCCAATCATTCTCTCACTAATCCTCGTGAACTCTTCCCTATTCAGATCTCAGAATAAACTCTTCCGGGTGGAACTTCCTCTGCCTGGAGAATGGAATAGGAAAGGCTGCTGGGAACTCTGACGGTGTCCTGACTTCTCTTCCTTTGATGGTTATGTCCTCCCATTATCCTCATCTCCCTGTGTCCATCAAGGCTACTTGTCCCTCTCACACAGAGCCTGTAGACCTCTTTCATGTAACTAATCACATGCTACCAGTGTTTTTTTTTTTTTCCTTATTGCACCTTTGGGGTTATAAATTCTTTGGAAAGCTTCATAAATTATGTATTGTAAGTGACTTACAGGCTCCTGTGAAGCCTGAATTTATAGATTAATTATATTGTAATTAATGTACTATTAACTTCCATTTTTTAGACTGTTTCTGCCCAAACTATGTCCTATTGTAATTGTGAGATTGGTTTGCACTAAATGGATAACTAAGAATATAAGAGAACCGGGCACTCAGGCTATGGAAGCAGGAAGATAGAGCACAAGAGGCCAGTGTGGACTACATTTAAGTTCCAGAGAGTTCTGGACCATCCTGGCTGTAAAGCCCTGTCTCAAACAAACCCACAGAAACAGCTCAAGTGAATCTAGGAGCCTGGTGGAGCACAATACGTAAGGCGCCTACTTGGGTAAGAAGAAGTTTACTGAATTGAAGAATTAGCCTCTGAGCCTTCTTTGAGCTGTCTTCCGATGACGCCAAACACAGCTTGTGAACAGCAAGCGAGTTTTCTCCCATATAAACTCACTCTGCTGACCCTTCAGACATACATCCCACTCCCCTTCAGACATACATCCACTCCCCTTCAGACATACATCCACTCCAGACCCAAGTTCAGAGTGGGAAGGCTGTTCTACCCCAGGTCACTGTTTCATGAATCGAGCACAGATCACTGTGTAGTGTGCATTATGCCTGGAGAGGCATTCCAAGCTGAAGCAGCAAGGGGTTGCAAGCTCAGACACCTCAACCAAGCACCCAGCACTGTAAATACACTACCTTCCCCTCTGTTTCCTCTCTCAGATGCCCGATCTGAGTGACTGTTAATGCTTAGGAAATCACTTCTAAATGCTTTTACTTGTTTCTTAAATTTCTCAGATGTTAGACATTAAAGTGAAATGGTGGCTTTGTGTTTTTCCCGCCCGAGCTCAAGAATAAATACACTGAAAGAAACACCAGTATAAGGAGGCAAGCTAGTTTGAAAAGAAGGCTCAGATTATCCAGCACGTTGTCAGGTAGGGTGTGCCTACTGGCCCCAGACCTCACAGGGAGAGCTTGAACATTCAGGATGTTTACCGGTAAAAGTAGAAGGTGGAGAAAGTGGAACACACGGCCAGTGTTCCGAAAACCTGGCACCAAGGCAGCTCAAAATAATTACGACCGCTAAAGGAGCTGTTCTGGTCCACACTGTGTCCTTGTTAAAACAGATGAATAATGAATGAACAATTTTAAACGAAGCAGCCTATCTAAAGAAATATACCAGCCATATAGGGCATTTTTTAAAAATAGATGACGGCTGTATCATTTCCCAAACATGCAAGCAGTGTTGTGCAGAGAGAATCTTGGTTTGGGGTGGCACAAGCAACTAGTATCAATTGGCAGAGAAATCTAAGCCCATGCCCCAAGGCAACAAATAAAAATAAATAAAAGTTTGGAGCTGGGCGTGGAGTTTTCTCTCCAGCTGCAGCAAATGTCCACAAACATGTTTGACTTCATCTCCACCCTGCCTGGGAAACCAGGACTGCGCTTGCCTGAGGTGCTCAGTACTTGGCCAGCACCCGGGTTTCTCTCAGGCAGCCGCCCAGGAATAGAGTGGGGTTTGGGTTAAAGGGGAAAAAGCCAGAGGAATGAGCATGAAAACCCAAAAGGGGCTTAGTCAAGGCCAGTGGGTGAGTCTCCTGGGTGACTCACCTCACCCGGTTTGCAGCCCGCCAAGAGTTGAGCTGGGGCTAGGAGAGGGTGCTAGCTGAGTGTCACCCATCCCGCCCAAGTGAGGGGATCCTGGGCTGCCTTGGGCTGCTTGCTGCTTACCCAGCCAGAAGTGCAGGCGGTAGGAGAAGCCTCTGCTGGCCTTGGCCGTGTGCAGCACCAGGTAGGCGTCTCCGACGTAGAAGTCACCGTAGGCACCCTGGGGCACCGGCACCAGTTCCAGCTTCTCGACCCTCCACACCTGCAGCCCCGCCTGCTGGCCCGCGCGCGCGAACTCCGGGTGCTGCAGCTCCTGCGCCATGGTGCCCGCGATGCTGGCAGAACTGGGGGGACTCGGATGGCGCCGTGAGCCCAAAGCAGCGCCGGATGAGAGCGAACCTGCTCGCTCGGCTTTTATGGAGCTCGCCCGGACCGGAGGCGGAGCCCGGAGGGCAGCCAACAACGACCACGCCCGACCCCAGGCGGGAACCTGCATCTCAGATTGGACCTGGCTGACTAAACTTCTAGGAACTGCCTCCCTCCTCAAATAAACAAGTAAATAAATACTGTGAGAGGCACTTTACCTGGCAACAGGTGGGTTCTTCCCGCAGCACCCAGGCCGGTGCACACTGGACCCGTGGTTCCAGTTCCTTCGCTGGTCGGGTTCACCCTGTGATGCTCCCCCCCCCCGGGGGGGGGGTGTAGGAGGAATCATCCACTCACAAAACAGGTCTAGCTATGAGGACCACAACACGTACCATTAGGGGCTGGAATGACTTGACTGACTGTGTCATTTTGGCAAGCGCGAAGAATTGCACTTCGGGGTCCTTTGATTCGTGCTGGACAGCCTCTCCGAGACTCCTGGTGGCCAGGATAGGTCTGGAAACTTTTCTTTGGACAGGTTTGTAAACTCCATGTACAATAGTACATCAGGTTTCCTAGAAAAGATAAAAATCTGACAAACTATCCGTGATACTGGCGTCAGAGCTCAACTAATCCCTTGGCGTCCGGGAACTGTGGTAACGTGCCACCTGCCTGTGATGCCAAGAAAGTCACAGCAAAACACATCAACAGCCCTCTGGGGATGCCCTGCGCTGGGCTGTTCAGGACTAATTCTAAGCCCGACCTGCTTTTTGAATTACCTGTTACCTGACTTCAGGGCTCTCATTTCTTGTTTCACCGACACTTCTCGGTTTTGCTCACTAAAGAATAATTTGCATTCATTTTATTGCATTCAGAAACTAATGTAGTAAAAAAACGCATTATTGAAAACACAAATCAGAAACTACATAAAAGATTAGAGTTGATTGTTTTCAATTCATGTAATTGTTTTACTGTTTCTCAAATTGCAGAACTTCCTGGAAGGCCATTAATAGTAAGGGCACAATTAGATTTTCTTTTTAATGAGCGTTTTAAAATTAATACTCGAAGTGTTAAAAATTAAGTAGCACAAAGTCTGTTCACTCGCCCAGTGTGCAGGACTCAGGAGGCTGAAAAAGGAGGACTGTTGAGGGCTCCAGGTCAGCCAGGGCTACATTGTGAGACCCTTTCTCAAAACAACCAAAAAAAAAAAAAAAAAAAAAAAACAACAACAAAATGTGCAATAAAATTTGATCTGCATTTCACCCAGCTGCCTTCCCCAAAGGTAATTAAGTTGCCAGTGTATTGTTTATTTTCCCAAAGACATTACTTAATGAACAAAAATATGCGTAAAATAGCTATTTTAAATTTTTAACAGAAACGGTAACACTGTGTTCCGAATCTGTCTCTGTATTATATGTGTGTATTTTGTGGTGGTTTGTTATGGTTTGTTGTGAGGTTTGTTTGCTTGTTTTCGTTTTGAGACTTTTTGTTTGTTTTGTTAGACTGGTTCTCATGTAGCACAGTAGCACATGCTCACCTTGAACTCAATATGTAGCCAAGGAAGAGCTAGGACTTCTGGTCTTCTTCCTCTCAAATGATGACTTACAAGTATGTGCTGTCACACCCCAAGCTTATTTGGTGCAGGGATCAAACCCAGGGCTTCATGCATGCTGGACTAACTGAACCACATCCCAGCCCTTTGTGTGTGTATGTGTAGCATAAGCTGAGGAGAAAAATATAAAGCCTCCTGAAAGTACTCCACGGATGTGTGTCTCCTGATAACATTTTTCCTGGCAACAGCAGGAGCGCACACACAGACATACACACATGTACACACACACACACACACACACACACACACACACACACACACGCATGCACACACATGCACACTCACACACACACAGACACATACACACATACAGACACGCACACACCAGGGAGAGAGAGAGAGAGAGAGAGAGAGAGAGAGGATATCAATACTCCATGTTCATAGAGCTGCCTCTTCTATAGACTGCATAGTATTCTATCTAATAAATGATTTATTTGGTCTGTCCAAGTTCACAGGCATTTAAACTGTGTCTAGGTTTTGCTAATAACACTGTGAGTCTCTTTAACAAGCTTCATCGTGCACGCCAGCACAGCCAGGCTCGATGCTGTCTGTATCAATTAGCTTGCTGACGATGGCTGCGACCAAAGCCCTGACAGAAACAACATAAGAACTGTTCATTCTTTTTTTCCCCTCTTCTATTTTAATAAAAAGAAAAAAGGGAAAAAGTTATAACTAATATAAGAAAAACTATATACAAAAGTACAATAACTATATATCACATATACAAGCAGTAAATACCTAAACAATGTCTAGTCCATTTGCATTTGACAAATTCAGAGAAAATAATTCCATTATCTATCCTATTTTGGTAAGTCCAAAATGTACCTGATTCACTTTCTATCCTAACTTGTATTACTAACAGAACTATCTTATAACATCTTTCAAATTTATACACTTACTCTTTAGTGAGTTTCTTTTCTAAAATTCTTAACAAGGAAAACTATAACTATTTAAACTTTAACTATAACTATCTAATCTTCAACTCCCTCAGAGACCCAAGAATGAAATATCCTCGAATCAACTGCTGACAAACAGGACAAAATGGACAGACAGGACATGAAACAAAAACAAGTGTGGTTGTGGCTTTAACAAAAGGCATCTTCTGAGGCCAGGACAATACGGCACCATCCCTGAAGTGGCCTTTGCAATTCGGAAAAGGTACAGTGCCCTTTTCTCCAAAGGCAGCTGAACAGGCAGTGGGCCGATGGCTTCTGACGTGCAGTGGAACAGCAGCTGAAACAGTTATTCTTGAAGAGTAACTAAACTCACACCTCTCAATAGCAGACTGGCATTTAATAGAGGAATGTGGAGAAGAACGGGATGCTGAAATGAAGCCACATACACACAGCCAAGAAGAATGGGCAGCTGAATTCAAAAAACATCAATAATTTCCAGAATTTAAAATCCTGAATCATGACATGACACTAGTGGAATTCATGTGTTTCTGGTACATGGACTGCTCTCACCAAATATGAGATCGAACTGTTAACCTTGTGTACAACCTACTTCACAAATGAGTCTGTCAGATACGCTAAGCCTATAGGCTGAAGATGATGCCCCAACATTGCGGAGAAACCTCGGTGACTGTCCAGGCAGCTGGCTGTTTCTGTCAAGTCACAGTTTTTTGTTTTTTGGTTTTTTTTTTCGGAAGCTGCTTATGTGTACTTCCTGTTTTTATTTTTGTTAAGAACTGTTCATTCTGACCCGCAGCTACCCCTCTCACTTTCTCCGCCCCTCTGTTTCTACGTATACCTTCTTTGGGGAGTGGGAGACTCCTAAGAAATGGAAATTTTCCTATTCTGATGGCATCCTTTGTTATAAGTTGAGCTATACATCAGCAACCTTTATTAGCTGCTTCCCCTTTTTAACTAGAACAGTGAAAGATAAATATGGTCTTTCTCTGTCTCTGCCTCTATCTTCTCCCTCTCCCTCTCTGTCTCTCCATCTCTCTGTCTCTCTGTCTGTGTATGTGTGTGTTCCTGTGTATGTATTCAAAATTTTCAGCTTTTTATGATCTAATGAGAGGGAGGTTCCCACCTTTGCTGTCACTACCTCCCTGGACCAGTGAGTCAGCATCCTCCCTGTGTTCCCATTCCCTGCTCTCCCCTTCCAGCAGTCACAACACTCTGAACAGAGCTTTCCCTCATGAAGTGATAGGTCCACCTAGAGACTCACATCTTAATATGCCCTGGCATCACCATAGTGCATGCTGGATAGGTATGACTGAACTGTTGGTTTTGTATTATTCTGTACTTATTTTTTCATCAATCTATAAATTCTATCATCCCACAGGGAAATAGCCAATGGAAACGTTTGGGGTTTGGAGCCTTGTGACTAATTCAAGGCTGATGTTCTGGAAAGTTGATGTCTAAGTGGAAATACCACATCGTCTAATCCTCAAAACAGTAACTATGTCAAATAATGCAATCGAGACTTTGTGAGTTGTTAGAATGGGGTAGTGAAAACAACTGGTTTGAAGCTGGAGAGATGGTTCAGTGGTTAAGGGCACTGGCTGCTCTTCTACAGGACCTGGATTCAACTCCCAGCAACCACATGACTTATAACCACTTATAACCATCTGTAACTCTAGTTCCAAAAGATCCAATGCCCCTTTTATTCAGACACCAGGCATGTGGAGCACAGATATGCATGTACACAAAACACCCACACACATAAAATAAAAATAAAAATTTAAAAACTAGTTTAAGTGCTTGTCATTCCTCAAGCACAGGATGTGATTTAAAAGGTATTTCTTTTTTGTTTTTCTTTTCTTATTTTTCTTCTTTTAATTTTTTGAAACAGGGTCTTCTTATATGGCCCTGGTTGGCCTGGAACTCACCATGTAGACATGACTGGCCTCAAACTCATAAAGATCCAGCTGTCGCTCCCTCCCAGGTACTGGGATTAAAAATGTGTGCCACTATACCTGCCTCCACACCTTAAAAAATTGATGTAGCAATAAAAAATTGTATAGAAAAAATGCAATGCATTCACCTGCATACTCAAAGTATATTGTCTTGCAGGTCAGCAACACCAAAAAAAAAAAAAGAAAGAAAAAAAAAACAGCTAGACTGTGTAAAGGTTTTCTTCTTGATTTGTCCATTATGTAAAAGACCTAACAGAGGAGGCTGGGGGGATGACTCAACGGTTAAGAGAACTTGCTGCTAGTTCAGAGGACTCAAGTTCAATTCCCAGGACCTTCGCTGGTTGGCTCACAACTGCTTGTAGTTCCAGCTCCCAGAGACAGGTCAGCCTCTTCTGATGGCCAGCACCTGCACACAGGTGGCATACACCCACACAGACAGAAATGGACACATAGAAAGTAAGATGTGAGCAGGGCAGTGGTGGCTCTCACCTTTAACCCCAGCACTTGGGAGGCAGAGGCAGACAGATCTCTGAGTTCAAGGCCAGCCTGGTCTAAAAATATGAGTTCCAAGACAGCCAGGGCTACACAGAGAAACTCTATCTCGTGGGGGTAGGGGGAGGAGGAAAGATCTGAGAAATTTAATAATTCCCCTCTTAATCATACAATAAAACCTCAATATATATTTCATCGCATCCACTCACAAAACAGTCTAATCAACTACTGAAAGTATATTCATTGGTCTCTCTTCATGTATTTCTTCTTCCAAGAATGTTTTGATCTCCTATTAAACCTCAGAAATGTGCTAATAGCTGTTTCTGAGTTACAAAATACAAAATACTTTTTTTGAGCAAAAACCTTGGGACTTACCACTTCAAAATGATGTACTAAGTCCCCACAGTCTTACCTTTTTCTTAACAGTCTGAACATCTTTACAGCACACTCGTATGGCTGCTTGTGACATATGATAAGTGGAGATAGTCCCCATATTTCTATTCACTGCGTAGCAGCCACAGTTGTTGAAACCAAACACAAGTGAATGACAGGAAGTTCACTGGGGGGATGCTTCACATATGTTACTTAAGACTTTCCTTTTATTATAAATGATAAAATGAATACAATTAAAATACATTTATTTTACTGGCCCTTTGGCTAAACTATAATGATTCACGTTCTATTAAGCAAACCATTTGCAGGCATAAACATGGAGCCTGGGGTCAGGATACTTGAGGGTTGTGAAGATTCAAAGATTATGCATGGCAAACCCAAGAACACCATCAATAAACACTGTTAATAATTAGCAAAAGCCCTTTGTAAAGCTTGGAGATTCAAGTGGAAATGCATTCTAGGGGAGTGTATTTTATCTAGCCAGCCCAAAGAGGCAAATTACAAGTTTCAGTGGTGGTGGTGGGGTGTATTATTATTATCATGGTTGTTGTGGCTACTCAGAGGCAGGGCATGAGTACTATGGTGCACATGTGGGGGTCAGAAGACAGTCTGGTGGAGTCACTTTCTCTTTCCACCTTTACTGGGGCCCCAGGATCGCACTCACATTATCAAGCTTGTCCCTTCAGGTGGCAAGCACCTCTGCCTCCTGGGCCATCTCTCCAGCTCTAGAAGGGCGTTTTCTTTTGGGTTCCTTTGTTTTGGTTTGGTTTCTGTTTTCAAGCTTCAGTAAAGGTCTTGAGTGCTGCCCCTTGTGAGCAGGATACTTTAACATTAATATCATGCTGGTACAATGGCAGCATAGTTCATAGCTCAGTCCTGAGGTGGAGGTCCTGTTGGTGCCGAAGGAACGCTGTGGTGATATTCCTTTTTTACTCATTAGCAGCATCATGAATCTTTATTTCTATTCGGCTCAACCCTTTGTATTGACGATGCTTTTAAAAGCAACCTAGCACAGAAGATCACAGTTGTTTGGTGGTTGCATGTAAACTTTGTCAAGTACTTTATGACTACTCTTCAGTCAGCTCCTGGCCCCCGAGAGAAGACATCATGGTAACGTGTGAGATTTACCTGTCCCAGGGTGCTCGTGATGGTAATAAAGGTTGAGAACCAGAACCGGTTTCATCTTCACGGAGATTTACGATTTAAAACATTCATCTTTATCCCTTAAGCGAAAGTTTTTGTAACGGGATAACGTTGAGCTTTAGCTGCTCGACACTGTGGCAGCCTCTGGTTCTCCCTTGTATGACTTTTCCAGCTGTGACTCTTTACAGGTGGTCACAGTTAACTTGCCCTGTCTGGTTGTAGCCCCAGCTTAACCGGCTCATGAGAGAAAAACCACTTCAGATTTTCAAGGAAACTGTCAGCAACATTTAAATGCCAGGAGTGTGATTGTGGAAAAGGATGGAAGTCAAACATTACCAGACAAACATTTTCTTCCTAAGATACTTACAAAACAAGGTGAACTGATTCACCGACAGGAAAGCAAAGGTTGTTCCTCAAAGTTGCTTGGTTTACTCCTGTCAGCCAGAGGTCACTCACTTCCTTTAGGAAGTGTCCTTCTTCCTCCCCATCTGCACGTCTTCAGGTGAGTCTACACTGAGCAATACAACTGACACTCCAGTCACTCTTTGCTTCCCCTTATCTTGGCATCTGGAGACTTCTCAGAAGTCACAGGGCTTCTGTAAGCCAGTCAGGTTTGTTACACGTATTTCAGGAAACTCTATGCTTTGACTTCTATTGAAGAGAACCCGTACCCCCTCTGTGTCTACCCTGCCCCTCTCTTGCTGTCAGTGGCCACTCAGCAACCCTCCTGGACACCGCACACTCACGACAGGGCAGGATACTTTGCCAAAGGAGCTCTGTGTCACTGGGATACTGGGACAGTTTTTGTTTGTTGTTTGTTTGTTTGTTTTTTCGAGACAGGGTTTCTCAGTGTAGTTTTGGTGCCTGTCCTGGATCTCGCTCTGTAGCCCAGGCTGGCCTCGACCTCACAGAGATCCGCCTCGCTATGATTTTATGGATGAATAAGAACTTCTTTTTTTTTTTAACTTTCTGTGCAATTTTTATTGTGCACTTTTAACTGTTACAGTAGGTACACGTTTTGGTGGTTAATACTGTCAAATTGGCAGGATCTACAATAAGGTTGGAGAGGAATTCTCGGACATGTCTATGACAGGCTAGACTTCATTAATGGAGGTGGAAAGACACACCCTGAACGGGGGTGGCATTATTCCATGGGCTGGGGTCCTGGACTGAAGAAAAAGAAGAAAGCAGGCCGAGCACCAGTGTTCATCCCTTTCTGCTTCCTGATTGCAGATTCGATGCAAGCAGCAGCCTACAGGAATGCTTTCCGCCATGACGAGCTGTACCCTTGAACTGTGAACCAAAATAATAAGTTCATTACTTAAGTGCCTTTGTCAGGCATTTTTGTCACAGGAAAAAATAACTAGTGCACACGTGTGTACTGGACTCGAATTTGAAATTACCAAATACAGGTAAGATCAAGGTAATGAACACACAACCTGGGTTAAACACTGACCACATTTTTTTTAAATTGAGATTGTAAGATGACCTTGTATGTGTTGATTGGTAATTTTGTGGCCTGTAACACCTGGACCTTTTGGAGGGGTGAGTGGGGCTGAAAACAATAAGATTTTTTCTTTTTACTTATCTTTGTTTTTAGAAAGTCTGACAGTGTACATAAATGATTCTGTGTAATTTGAGAGCCAAAGAGGACTCTATTTTAAACCAAAAATTACAAAAAGCATTTATATATATATCTAATTATAAATATTTATTATATAATATAAAATATTATATATGTAGTATATAATATGTAAACATTTAAAAACTTAATTCTTTATGACTATGTTGTCTATAATCACCTCTTTCTCATTATCTTTTATTTCAGCAAATGTATTTTATAAAAAGCAAGTGCCTATCTTTGGTTAACAGAATCCTATGTCTAAGAGATTGCATCACTGAAAATGTGATATATTTTCTCAACAAACTGATACATATTTTTGTCAAGTTTTGAGATAATTCAGATGTGACCAGGCACTACCTGTCTGCCCACCTGTCCCTCTGCTCACACACGCTCCTTTCACTGAGTCAGTGGCTGGAGCACGGGTTCTGGCGGCGGCTATCCTGGCTCCCTGTTTGCCAGGTCCAGTCGTGACTTCTCTGAAATCACAGTGTGCCAGTTCCAGCCGAGTAGCTGCCAGAAAGTGGCTCTGAAACTTGATGTTCTGAGATCTAAACTAAGAGTACCAAGTGATAGGATTGTTACAGGGATTAAATGTGTGCAGATTAAGTTCTTAAATTTGTTCTTGCCAACAAATATGGTTCTCAATACATTTATGTTGTTCACATTAACATGAATATCCACATCAACCCACAGGCATTTGAATCAAAAGAAAGTGCATGTTGGCATATGGCTTCCATTATACATGAAAAGACATGAATGTCATTTAATTATGAAGCTCCTTCTAGGTATGTACATAAACATTTACTTCATTGAAAATAATGACTTCATATGTTCATTATATTTCCTTATTTGTGTACTTCTAACTGCCTCAAAATGCATCTCCTTTTAACAATATCTCAAGAAATAAATTTCCATACATGCTGAGAACAAAGAATGCATGTGTACAATACTATTTCTATAAATTAGACTTCTAAAAATAGAATTATTAGGATAAATGACTTTTAATTGTTTGGTTTTGTTACTTGAGTCAGGGTCCCGCTATGTAGCTGGCCTTCAACTCCTGATCCTCCTGCCTAGGCTGCTCCAATACTGATTATAAGCATTCTACTTCTATGTTTAAAAAAAAAGTTTTGGAATTCTTTGGAGTTTTTTTGAGACAAGATCTCTTGCAATCCAGGATGGCCTCAAACTCACTATGAGACTAAGGGAGACCCCAAGCACCAGACCCTCCTGTCTCTGTCTCCTGAGTGTGGAACACTAGGCATGAGCTTAGCTAGCGTTTTAAGATATTATCAAATTACATTCTCCAAATCAATATAACGATGGCCGTTTTTTCCATACTTGATTATTAAATTCTAAGTGACTTTCATTTGAAAAAAAATCTCTTCCAGTCTGATGCATAAAAAAGTCTACTCATCTTTTAGAAGTTGAATATCTATGATTACTAGTGAAATCGAACATCATTCTATGGATTTGTTACCTACTCTTATTTCTCCTGGAAATTTAGTATTATGCTATTTGTATGTGTGTTTTCTAAACTAAGTATTATCATCATAGTTATATATGATAAAATTCAGTTTTCCATTCTTGAGGCTGGCACGTGTGTCATGTATTTTCCCTAGGAAGCCATCCTGATCTCATGTTCAAGAGCATTCCCCTCTGCTCTGTTAGAAAAACAGCAGATCTTTTTTCCTCTTTGGACTTTTGCCCCATGGGAAATATATTTGTGCTGTCAGGTCATACAGCAATTTAATCTTTGACCAAACTGATAGTCACATTCCTCAGTATGACATTTTAATAATCTTTGTATAGATACTGAGTTGGAGCACAGTATTTCTTACACATAAAATTATTACTCTGTAACTTTCGATATAAACTGCTATGTCTCCCTTTGATCTGGCACATTCTCACTGTTTTTGTTGTTGTTGTTTAGTTTTGGTTTTTTGTTTTGTTTTATGTCGTGGATTGACAGGTTTGCAAATGTCTATTAAATGTTTGAAATGTACCATGGGGAAATGTACATGGACTGAATGCGAGTGGGTGCTTGGTGAAGGGAGGAGGGGACTGGTACTGGAGGAACAAAGGAAGTACCCACGCCATAAAACCTAAGAGCAGGAAGAAGCACAGGTCCACAATAAATGTGAGCTGTGCTGAGCCGTGCAGGGCTGATGACTCAGAAGACCTGTGAACCCAGGGGCTTATGATGCCAAGGAAGGAAGGTCAAAAGTTCAAGACCACTCTAGGCTACAGAGTGAGTTCAAGGCCAGCCCTGGCAACTTACAGAAACCTTGCCTCAAAAAATAAAAAGATATCTGGTAGAGTAGTTGACCAGTTTGCATGAGGGCCTAGGTTCAATCCTTAGGAAGAAAATCAAAATAATAACAATAAAAAGCCACAAACCGAAGAATACTGCCAATTCTGTTCTGTGGATCTGAGAGCCAAAATCATAAGACAACACAAAATAAAATAGTAGGAAAGATTTTAGAACATGTCAGGCAGGATGGTGCTCACCTGTGACCCCTGCCCGGACAAGGCCACGGCAGAAGGATAGAAAGTCCCAGATTGAATAAGGCTACATAGGAAGACCCTATCTCAATGAGCAAATGGAAGCTTTTACATCTTATTTCTTTATTTTAATGACAGATTTTTAAATGTTTGCATACCTGTGTGCCAATTTTACAGTTGCCGTAATAAAAAAAGAAAACTACTTAGGGATGTATAGACAGCCCGAGGGCTCAAACATTGGCAGTAAAGAAAGTGATCCCAGCTCCATTATTTCCTCAGTGTATTTTTAGCGTCAGTGAAAAAAAAAAAAAAACTTTAATTCAGGAAATGCTTCACATGAACTGGAAACCTGAGTTACTCATTGACTATTTTATTACCATCTGGTTTAAGAATGTGTAGAGAATACTTGCATTTATGACCTAGATATTTTTTTACAGCCTACCATGAAAACATTCAAATGAGTGTTAAGAATAGTATGCTTCATATAGCATGGGTTTGGGAGGTTTTATCCAGCCACAAACATTGTACAGGCCATGGAACTTACTTACTTCTTGAGAGAGATGCACAACACAAACGTTGCTGAGTATCTAGAGTAAAAGCAAGCAGACAGAGCAGACGTTTCTTCCCTCTTTACTGTGGTCAGTGGTCTCAACTGCTATCGTCTCGCACTGATATTTTTCTGGATTTTTCATACTTTTTTTATCTTTTGAAATCATAATATAATTACATCACTTCTCCCTTTCTTTTCTTCTCTTTAGCTCTTCCTGTGTACACCCCTTTCTCAAATTCATGGCCTCTTTCTTGTGTGTGTGTGTGTGTGTGTGTGTGTGTGTGTGTGTGTGTTGCTTAATATATGAATCCTACCTGCTCAGTCTGTATAATGTTACTTGTACGTGTGTGTTTTCAGGGCTGACCACATGGTAGTGAATAACCAATGAGTGTGCCCTTCCCCGGGGAGACCCTCCCTCCCGTCCTCAGTGTTCCTTAGTGACCTGTAGCTCTTTGTGTACGGCTGAAGCCTCACAAGCTTTTCCCCTCGGCATTTTTATTGGGATTTCAATATTGAATTAAATAACAGCAATGAAATATTGATACACGAACATTCACTAAAAATAACAGGTAAAAATGAGACAAGCTTTTCATTCGCATTTAGAGATAAAGTGAAAATGCTTGTATTCCAGGAATGAATTCTGAAAGGGCAAGTGAAATGGAATTGCCCGAGTGATAATAATTATTGCGCTGAGTGGTTGGCAGATACGGTTCACGATCCTGTTACTTCTGTAGTGTTTAAAAGTCTTGACTATATATTAAAGGATGAAGTTGAACATTGTGTAGTTTTAAAAATCATTAAACTGTAACTGCCCCCCTTGGCGTCTGTGGTCCTGATGCTGAACCAATGTTTTGTAAATGAGAATTTCTGGAAAGAAGGTATGTCTGCCAAGACTGATTGAATTGAACTGGAGTGGTGTGGAGGGGTCTAAATGTTGGCGGCCCAGAGGCTTATCTCATCTTGGGCTAGCGTGGGAAGCCCCTGTGGATCCAATCAGAAATCAGTCGGTTGTCTTCAGTATAATTCATGCCACTGTTGCCTCACACATCTGTAATGTACCATGCAAAATCCAAAGCTTGGAAGGACAGCTGCTGATTTTTCTCCCGCAGCTGCCTGCACAGAAACTTCCAGCACGATGAAAGCTAACTAGCCGAGAGAAAGCTGGTAGTTCAGTTCTGTCATGGTTTCTTTGTGTTTTACAATGGAATCGTGTGTTGTCTTCATCAATGGAGTCTTTTCAACCATCTCAATCTGGACTGGCAATAACCTCTACAGCTTCGGAGACCTCTGGGGCCTTCCTGGCCAAGAACTCCTAGGCAGGTTGTCTTAGTTAGAATCCTATTGCTGTGAAGAGACACTGTGACCACAGCAACTCTTACAAAGGAAAACATTTAATTGGGGCTGGCTTACAGGTTCAGAGGTTTAGTCCATTATCAGCATGGAGGGGAGCATGGTAGCAAGCAGGCAGACATGGTGCTGGAGAAGGAGCTGAGAGTTCTATGTCTCCTATGCAGGCAGCAGGAAGAGATTGACACTGGGTCTGGCTTGAGCTTCTGAAACCTCAAAGCCTGCCCCCAGTGACACACTTCCTCCAACAAGGCCACACTTCCCTGTGGATCTACGGTGTCCATCCCAACCACCACAGAGGTATTCTACATCTAACACTGGAATTTTTGTTTAATACCCCATGACCTCTGGAATACATGCAGAATACCTTGGTTCAAACTCTTTCAAATTATATTTGTAATTAGCATATATGATAGTAGATTTTCATATGACTGATTTAGTTTTAGTTACTCCTCCCCCAATTCCTCTTCTTTCTCATCCCCCACCTCATTCCCATTTAAACTTGATGACCTCCAGTATTTCCCACCTCTATTTTCATATCTCATGTGTTCTATTATACCATTCCCAACCCTTGTTAAGACCTCCCCTTTGACACCATCACACCTTCCTCACTTCCAGATCTCTACACACATTCCAAATTGAGCAAATAGAGTGCTTTTGGATTCAAAGCTAGTATAAACAGATGAAAGAGAACACATGGGAAATGGTTGTAGAGGAGCATGCCTTTAATCTCAGCATGTGGGAGCCAGAGACAGGCAGATCTCCATGAGTTTGGATCTAGGCTGGTATATATATATATATATTGAGTTCTAGGCCAGCCAAGACAATATAGTAAGACCCTGTCTCAAAAAACTGGGTAGTGGTGGGGTAATGCAGGGAGGGAAATAGGAGGGAGAGAGAGAGAAAATGTATTAGAATTGTCTTTTTGTATTGGATTATCTCAGTGTATTATCTATCCATTTTCTTCAGAATGTCATAATTTAATTTTTCTTTACAGCTGAATAAATTCCATGTGTATATGAATGAATATATGAACCACATTATCACTATCCATTTGTCAGTTTATGGACATCTAGGCTGATCTCATTCCCTAGCTATTTTGTTTGTTTTTTTTTTTAAGATAGTACAAAGAACAATTACATAAAAGGCAATACCTAAAAATCACCTAGTCTTGTTGAGATGTTTAAACTAATGACTAACTCATTTTAGAGAGACTCTCTTATGTCAAAATAACTATTTCTACACTGGTTATATTTTATAATAATTTAAACATTTTAGCTGATAAAAATTAGAAAGAGCATGTTAATAGATTGATAAAATAACTTTGGAGGTGTTGTTGGTTGTTTTTACTCCTTTTACTCTTTACTCTTTTGGGGGGCCCACCACCCAGCTCCCAAATAAATCACACAGAGAGAGAGAGACTTATTCTTACTTGTAAATGCCCGGCCTTAGCTTGGCTTTTTACTTGCCAGCTTTTCTTAACTTAAATTATCCCATCTACCTTCTGCCTCTGGGACTTTTCCTTTTTATACTTCTGTATTCTTACTGTCTTTCCTACTCCATGGCTGGCTGGGTGGCTGGGTGACTGGCCCCTTCTTTTCTTGCTCCTTGAGCTCTCATTCCTCCTCCTCCTCCCAGATTTCTCCTCCTATTTATTCTCTCTGCCTGCCAGCCCTGCCTATCCTTTCTCCTGCCTTGCTATTGGCTGTTCAACTCTTTATTAGACCACACAGGTGTTTTAGACAGGCAAAGAAACACAGCTTCACAGAATTAAACAAATGCAACACAAAAGAATGCAACACATCTTTGCATCATTAGGCAAGTGTTCCACAGCATAAACAATTGTAACACATCTTAAAATAACATTCTACAACAATCCCCCATTTTGTCTAAATAAAAAGAAAAGTTTTAACTTTAACATAGTAAAACTACACACAACAAAAACAGTTAATAAGTATGAATTACATTTACAATATTCTGTCCATTTGTAGTTAGTATACTCAGAGAAAATAATGCACTATCTCTTATCTTAGTAAACCTAAAGTTTTATACCCAATTTAGTTTCTATCATAACTAAGGAAAACTAGAACTGTCACTATCTAGTATTCAACTCTATCAAAGACTCAGAAGGATGCAATGTTATCTAACAACAGAGACATTTGACTGCCTGGACAGTCACCCAAAGTTCCTCTGCAATGTTGGGGCATCCATCTTCAACCTAGAGGCACAGAATACTTGGCAAACTTTTCAGTGAAGCAAGAAATTTGAAGGACTACCCTGGCTTGCATTGGCAAAGTTCGTCAGTCACTTTCCTCTGTGTCCTGCAGAATATCTGGCAGACTCTTGTATGAAACAGGAAGTTTGAAGGACTGTCTTGCCTTGTCTTGGCAAAGTTCAACAGTCACTTTCCTGCGGGTCCTGCATGTCCAGTCTGCATAGCACACTGTAAACAGTCAAGGCAAAAGCAATTTCTTGCCCAAATGGCTAATCTTGCCACAATGAAAGCAAGCTCCTATGGAGTTTCTTCAATGTCATCCTTTTATGAAGTAAATTGGTGCTGCCAGGAGCAGATGTGTCTCATTGTCATGAAAAGCCCTAAGTTAACAAAACATTTTAAATGCCATATTCTACAGGATTGAATTGTTTGATACCTATTTAACCTTGAAAACATAACTAATGTTGACTACAAGTTTAATTATTATACATTAACTATTAACCTCATTTCTTATTTATACATTGCATTTTTAAATGAACTCCATAAGCACAATACACCAAACAAGAATAGGAACATATATACAGTGTAACAAAATTAACTTTAAATCTGTATCAGTGACCAAAATCCATGCCAATGCACAATATCTGAGATTAACAGTTGTCTTTTTATCCTATATTCCCCTAAATGATAACAACATCCATAACCCAGCAAATAACCAAAAGCCTCCCATACCCCTCTTGGGAATGTGGGCATTGTGTTCTCCAAACTGCTTCCTGCTGTCTCTGGACAAAGTATCTTTAGGATCCCTGAGAAAATTTGAGATAATGACCAAGTCCTAAGAAGACCAGCTATAACCTTTGTTGATAGATACTACCTGTCAAGGTTCAGGAGGTCTCCCTTAATCAAACCTGATCTGTATTGCTCCTGAAGGAATCCACAACCTCTTGTCTCCTGTGGGAACAAAACACAAAAGCATTTTTTATTTCCAATTGACAAATACATGTTTTTACATCTTTTTTAAAGCTAAGGCATTCCTAACGTATCTAGATTGGTTCAGTTCATCAGTCCAGTTCAAAAACCCACGTCTCTCAGCAGCTGCTGTTTGCTTGTCAAAAAAAATTCAAAGTCAACACAATAACATACAGGATCCAGACTCCCTGTATAGTTCCCATCTCTAAGTGACTTATTCTTTTTGATATTTTGTTTTTTACTTCTCTCTTTAAGGACTTCGTTATTTTTAAACTATTTATTTCTTTCTATGACTGTCCATCCCCTTTTCCTTTCTATTTTTTAATCCTACAGACATTGCAAAACACACTGGAACCTGTTTCAAAGTTTTTCATCTGGATCCCTTTTACTGCATATCTTTTAGCCTTTTTTGACTGCACAGCCAACTTTATACTGCTAAGCTATACCTGGATCCTCCACGTGGCTCTCTTGGCTGGCTCCTCTGGCTTCTCAGGTCATGAAACCCAAGCCTAAAGCTTGCAGCCCCATTGGAGGTTTGTTTGATCTGGAACCGTATTCAAACCCCCAGCAATGGAATGCCAGTGCCCTGCACTGTGGCAGGCATTTTTTACTTAGTTATTTTATTTCTATTTAGCTTGAATAAAAGCTGTTTAAGTGCTCTGCTGTAACAGGGTTTTTTAAAGCAGCCATGCCCTTTTTTTTTTTTTTTTTTTTTTGATTCTTTTCAGCTTTCTCAGGCCTGCTGTGGAATACTCCTCTTATACACAGTAAAGATTTGTCACTCCAATTGGTTTAATAAAACTCTGATTGGCCAGTAGCCAGACAAGAAATATAGGCGGGGCATCCAAGCTAAGAATGCTGGGAAGAGGAAGGATGGAGTTGAGAGTCACCAGCCAGATGCAGAGGAAGCACGATGAGAATGTTGTGCTGAGAAAAGGAACCAAGCCACGTGGCTGAACATAGATAAGAATAATGAGTTAATTTAAATGTAAGAATTAGTTAGTAAAACGCCTGAGCCACCAGCTGAGCACTTATAATTAATATAAGCCTCTGTGTGGTAATTTGGAAAGCAGCTGCTGGGTATTTGGGAGTTGCTGACAGGACAGAAACTTCATTTACAAAGGCTCTAGGGATATTTGTGCCTCACGTTGGCATGCCAAAATGTTGTTGGTTGTTTTTCATTCTTTTTACTCTTTACTCTTTTGGGAGGCCTACCACCCAGCTCCCAAATAAATCACATACACACACACACACACATACACACACACACACACACACACACACACACACACACGAAGTCTTATACTTACTTATAAATGCCTGGCCTTAGCTTGCCTTTTTACTTGTCAGCTTTTATTAAATTATCCCATCTACCTTCTACCTCTGGGCTTTTTCCTTTTCTTACTTCTGTATATCTTACTTTCTTTACTACTCCACGGCTGTGTGGTTGAGTGACTGAGTGGCTGTGTGGCTGTGTAGCTGGGTGACTGGGTGGCTGTGTGGCTGGGTGGCCTTGGGTGACTGAATGGCTGGGTGGCTGGGTGGCTGGGTGGCCTTGGGTGACTGGGTGGCTGGGTGGCTGGGTGGCTGGGTGGCTAGCCCCTTCTTTCTTGCTCCTTGAGCTCTCATTCCTTTTCCTCCTTCTTCTCCCAGATTTCTCCTCCTATTTATCCTCTCTTCCTGCCAGCCCTGCCTATCCTTTCTCCTGCCTTGCTGTTGGCTGTTCAACTCTTTATTAGACCACACAGGTGTTTTAGACAGACATAGTAACACAGCTTCACAGAGTTAAACAAATGCAACACAAAAAAATGCAACACATTTCGTATCATTAAACAAATATTCCAAAACATAAACAAATCTAACACTTCTTAAAATAATATTCTATAACAAGGAGGCCTCTCCCTTCAGGCTTTAAGTATGACAATGTACCTCTTTATCCTCTTTCCCTGGTCATATAAAATGAGCAAAGGAAAATAATACTAGTTTTTAGGGGAGGGTGGTATCTTCAGCAGCTCTTTAGAGAGTTTGGCTTTTTTAGCATTATTTAAATGACCCAGAAATATTCTCAATTTAAATAAAACAGCCTTTAATTCTTCCTCTTAAGATTATGCAATTAATGATGATGTCTTTCTACAAAAAAAAAACATTTCTGTCCATTTTTAAGAGGCTTAAAAGTTCCATAAATGAGGGTCCAGTGGTAGAGAAATTAACTACCAAGATGCACCAGCACTAAAAACAAAAAAATGAGAATTTTTGTTCATGAAGTTGAAGAAGAAAACTGCTACAGGCCACAGGAATATATTATAAGAACTCAGCTGATTATTGCAAAGCCACTACCTGAAGGGATCAAGGAATTCCTTCAAAGGAAGCCAAATTCCAAGGTGCTTTTTGGTGTTATTTAGCTTGTTATATATCAGCTGTCTTCTGTTATGAAAATCATGTGTGCCTTCATAGCTTTCCCAATTGATTTTTCCCTAAGAATTGCTAACAGTGTGGACTGATCACTCTTTGGACATACACATTCTAGGTATTTGGAGACTTCTTTCCCATAGGACCATCCGTTTCTCCCCTTTCAGCACTGGAATCAGATATCTCCCTTAGCCACATTCAAGGACTAATAGAAATAAATAACAGTCCAGACCGCCACATAATAAGTCTCCCGAATTAAGGTAAATTCCACACGGAGACACCACCTAGGTCAGGTAGACATTAAGCAATAGCTTCACACAATTTAGCTCGGACCTCCTTTCCTTACGGCCTTACTAACTTTAAAGACCTCTAACTCCTTACCTAACCACTTATAGGAATATTTAGATAAACTTTTGTGCTGACAGCTATGCTCAGCCAGAACTCCAGTTCAAGTCTCCCTGTAATTATCGTCATTGGCAGCATCCGGCCAGGTCCATCCCCAGATGGAGGAAAGTACCTTATCAGAGACACCTCTGTACTCTCTAAGAACAGACTTAAGTGTCCAGGCTACCTGTTTGAGAAGGCCTGGCGGATGTGCTAATCAAGCTTAACTTCCTCCTTTCCCAAATCTTGCCTCTAGTTCCAGATCTCCCTTTAACTATCACCAGAGGCATCTAGCTGTTCACTAGGGACTGAAAACACCTTCCCCCACCCTGCAGATAAACGGCAGATAGCTTGGACAGATAGGAGCCACAGGAAAAACAAAGGCAGTTTTATTTTCACCCATTGAGCTAACAACTTATAGATTCTTAACATTTTCTGCCAATCACGTTTAAGATTATAGGTGAGCACATAAGATCCCTCTTCTTAGATATTACCCGAATTTAGCCCTTAGTTAATTCATTTCCCCATTGGTCACTTCCCTTTGGGGTTGCAAATGATAATTAACAATTACTGCCCCTCTTTGTGATTCTTATCACCCCTCCATTTGACCCTGGAAGCCTGGCTTTGCACTGCCAAGGGATTACTGCTTGTAAGTGTATATATACCAGGATGTCCAGTCCACGGGAGGAGAAGAAGATTTGGAAGAATAAATGATTGGACTAAAAGCTCAATGTGCTGAGATTCTATTTCCCGAAAACAGTCCTCGCCATTTGTAGTTTTCTCTCCTGAGCCCCCGGGAAGTATAATGTTAAGTCTGGTCCTTATAATATTATACAAGAGAAAACAAAACCAAATCTAATAAAATAAAAAAGTTTACAGTGCCATCTCAATGACAGGCAAGTTACTTGAAACCTGAATAGTTCAATTTTGTATGCAAATATTTTAATATTTGCATCCAATCACAAAATACAATACTTTATAGTTATTAAGAAAATGGCAATTAACTTGATTTTTTCAAAGCTGTAAAAAAAGAATTCTTCAACTTCAAAATAATATACCTTTCTCACTTTGCATCACAACCTGTAGGCAAAAGGACATGTATGTGTAGTAGTGAGTTAGGGAGGAAGACCTTAGTGAAGTCAGTTTTCAGTGGAAAAACTGAGGATGAAAAGAATCCCTGAAATCCATTTCTTTCCTTTACCTGCTCTGAAGGCCCTGAGTAGAGTGAGTGATTCAGAAACTGGACATTGCAATAAGAAAAATTTCTACTCAAATTTCATTTCCAACCATTCTGTTTCTACAGCTCTGTGGCCATTGGCAACTTAGTAACTTCCTTCACAGACACCCTTCTGTAAGATGATAATGATGAAACTGTATGTGTGTGTGTAAGTTATATTATGCATAATAAAACAAATAACTATAATATTTACAAAAGATGCTCACTAAGAATTGATAATTCTTACTCTGGGATAATGTTCATATTAATTTATAATAGATAGCAATGACTATGTATGTTTGGCACAACAATTGTTTTAGATTTCCATATTTTTTGTGCAGTCAGAAATGTAGCTTACAGCTATGCACCTGAAAATTGTCCCAAAACCACTAGAAACTATAATTGTCTGGTTGGAAAACTGTTTCTTTGGAGGTCTAACCTGCATTTGGCTGATTCCAGCTTTGTAAATCACGAGTCTCTTTTTCCCTCTCTAAAAGAAATGTTTGATAATTCCCACATAACCTTGACAATGACATCACTTTTTAGATAGTTCCTGTCAAAAAACATGCTCAAAGTTTTTTATTTTCTCAGAGTGTCCCAAAGGGAACTACAGCTGCAGACAAGAACATTTATGGAAACTCAACTGTTTGACAGTGTCTATGAGTCCAGTCATCCTTAGGTCATCATGGTTGTTCAAGTTAATGTAAATGTAGGTCATTTTCCTCATGGCTTCAATTTCTTCATTATGAATAGCTTTAGAAAGCCCAAATTAAATCATTGGGCATCTATTTTTTTAAAGCTGCTTCTGTCAATATTTTCTCCAAATTTTCTGCTTTTCTTATCTAGTAGGATCTTGATGGTTTTAAGTCACCCTCTCTCCATCTGATCCTACACAGGTATTCACTTAGAGTTCAAGAAGTCAATTCAAGAGATTTAAAATTCAACACCCTGTTCTTGGAAAAAAGAAAAAGAGATCAAGCTGTAAACAAAAGGAGGAGGAGGAGGAACCTCAAAACGCTAACGTGCTCCCTAACTGGAGAAACCAGTCAACTTTGCTCTTCATAGGCACCTTTGCTCTATGTGGCACTCAGCTTCTCAATGGAGTCATTCACTGAAGCACCATTTCTGAGGATTTAATGCTTTATTTGGCACTGGGACACCACAGAGAACATGTGCCAAAACTCCCTGGATTCATGAAGTACCTCTATTAGAAAGAAGACACAGTGATCAGAGGAAGTGGACATGAGCATAGAGAAGTAACCAGACCCAAAGGACCATGGACCACTGAAGGATATTCACGTCACCATGGCCCACTGAAGGACATTCACATGTCACCATGGCCTGCTGAAGGACATTCACATGTCACCATGGCCTGCTGAAGGACATTCACATGTCACCATGGCCCGTTGAAGGACATTCACATGTCACCATGACTCACTGAAGGACATTCACATGTCACCATGGCCTGCTGAAGGACATTCACATGTCACCATGACCCACTGAAGGACATTCACATGTCACCATGACTCACTGAAGGACATTCACATGTCACCATGGCCAGCTGAAGGACATTCTCACATCACCAAGGCCCACTAAAGAACATTCTTACATCACCATGGCCCACTGAAGGACATTCACATGTCACCATGACCCACTGAAGGACATTCACATATGATGTAAACACTGAAGGGTTTTGGGGAAAGGAGGAACATGATGGGAACTACATTTCAAAATAATCAAACAACCACTGCTGTTTTGAGACTAGATGGAGCTAGGTCTGGTACTCCGGGGGACCTCCAGATGGGAGGCCATGTCAATAATTCAGACCAAAGACAGTGGGATTTAGACCAGTGTATTTACTAGAGGCTTTGAAAAGTACTTAGACTTGTGACACAATAGCTTAAAAGGTGTGAAGTAAAAGAGAGCAGGTGGGCTCCACATTATGTGGGGGTTTTGCCTGAGCTTGTTGAAGAAGGCAACTGCTATATGCTAAGATGAGAAGCCCATGATAGGCCTGAGAGTGATATAAAGGGTGAGTTTTAACTACAGGGAGCTAAGGATTATTGGATTTTGTAGAGAGGTTTCAAATAGGCTGTCATAGGCAGGAGTCCAAGAATCTGGGTTTGGGAGAAAACCCAGGGTAAAGTATGTTCATAGAAAATCATAATCAAGAAGATAGACTTGGCAGCAGTAAGAATGGGTGGGATTGCCTAGGACATGTGCATAGGTAAGAAAGAGGTAAGGCCAAGTCCTAAGACCCGGGGATCCCAACCTCTCCACTCACATTGCCTGAGTAAATTCACCATAGGAATGTATTGAAACCAACATTTGCTACATTTCTACATTTGTTTTTCTAAAGAATATAGTCCTTTTCATGGATTGCCATTAAAATTCCAGGGTACATGAATTGTGCAGAGAATCCTTTATTAAATGGTAGAATTCACTGCCTCATTTTTCCAGAGACTGATGCTTATGTAAACAGAGATACTAAGACCCATTTGACCTATTTGGACTAGTTTTCATAGTGAGTGAACCCAGAAGAAGATAAGATAACCAGTTGACCTCTCCTCTTCTCCTCTGTGGAATGATTGTCAGACCTTGATCAGAAACAAACCAGCACCGTCAAACCACTGGTTTTGTTTCCCCAATGTCTCTAAACGGACTTTTGGGAAATGATTCCAATGTGAAAAGAGGAATTTTCCAGCCCCTTGAAACTGCAAACTATCCAAGCCTGATGTTCTTCAGGGTGGACATTTAATGCCTTGTTCTAGGCTATCTTCTCCTTTTCAATGTATTTGAGAGGCTCAGACTAATGTATTAGAGAAAATAATTAAAAAGGAAAGATTCAGCTGTTGATTTGAACATGTCATAAACACAGCAAGGAAGGTTTATCCAGACCCTGTGCCACTGGGTGTGTGTAGAGTGCTCAGACATGTCACTCGATTTTTTTCCCCTTAGAAATGAACACTATTGCAAACTATCTGTCATCCTCCAATTCTCAAACTAACATGTTTCTAGAAATAGTTGTTTGCCTTCTCACCCTTTCTCATTTATTGTCCCACTAAGAAAGCACCCACTTGATTCTGAGCAACTTCAGCTCTGCTGCCACACTGTTATCTATTTATTAAATAAAACTCTTGTGTGTATACCCAATAGTTATTCCTCTACAGACAGTATTGTAGTCATCCTTTAAGAGACTGTGTGTGATGCACAAACCACTTCTTCATTGAAGGATGTGGACATTAAATTACAGTATCTGCCATAAAGAAGCTGAGTGGTCAAATTAGTAAGCTTTTTCGTTTTTTATTTTTTCTTATCTGCTTCTTCTTAGTTAACCCCAACCTGGAGCATCTTCTTTTGGGGGGGGGGTTCGAGACAGGGTTTCTCTGTGTAGCTTTGGAGCCTTTCCTGGAACTCACTCTATAGCCCAGGCTGGCCTTGAACTCACAGAGATCCACCTGCCTCTGCCTCCCGAGTGCTGGGATTAAAGGTATGCGCCACCACCGCCCAGCTGGAGCATCTTCTTAACGCTGAGAAACAACAGGAAGTAAAACTTTTGTTGATGCTTATTCATAGTCACAAGATCCAAACTTCACAAATGAAATCAAAACCCTGTGACAATAATCACACCCACATTGCAAAAGGGAGTTTCAAATTTCACAACTCTGCCTGAAAACATGTGTTGTTTTAGAAGTTTCTCGTGTCTCGGGGAGAATGCAGATTTCTCTGGAATCCAGGCTGGTGCCACAATTCGTCACCATTCTCACTAGGAGCTCAGATCATCTGGGGGGATTTCAGAACATGTTCTGTTGTTTTTCTCCATCAGCTTTCCAGAGAAGTAGCGAAGAAAGATGAGCACAGACTCCAGATTGGCATGGCCCCAGCAGCAGTGTGGCCCTTGGACACCAAGATGGACCCAGATCTTGGCATCCACATGGCCTTCAATGGTAACAAGAGCCTTAGACATCAATGCAGACCCAGACATGGGCCTCAGCTGCAGCTCTGACCCTCAGACACCAACATGGGCTCAGGTGGCTAGCCTATGCTGGGGATGTCTTTCTGTATGCTGTGAATGTGTTGCTCTGACTGATTGATAAATAAAATGCTGATTAGCCAGTAGCCAGGCAGGAAGTATAGTATAGGTGGGGTAAGGAGAGAGGAGAATTCTGGGAAGTGGAAGGCTGAGTCAGGAGACGCTGCCAGCCGCCGCAGCCACCGCTGCCGCCGCCATGAGAAGTAAGATGTAAAGATACCGGTAAGCCATGAGCCACATGGCAAGGTATAGATTTATAAAAATGGGTTAATTTAAGATATAAGAACTAGATAACAAGAAGCCTGCCACAGCCATACAGTTTATAAGTAATATAAGTCTCTGTGTTTACTTGGGTCTGAGTGGCTGCAGGAGCCGGGTGGACACAGGAAAACTCCAGCTACAGACCTAACCCTGGACATCTGCATGGCCCTTAGTGGCAACATGGGCCACAGACTTCAACACAGATCTTGGCTGCTATAGGACCACAGACCCAGCCATGTCCTTTGGCAGCAGCCTGTAACCTGGATGTCACCATGGCACCAGGTGATGGTACAGGCCACCCAGATGGGCATGGCCCCAGCAGCAGCACAGCCCTAGAACACCAACACGGTCCCAGGTGGTGGCCGAGACCTCAGGAATCCACATAGCCCTCATGGCAACAGGAGCCATGGACATCAACATGGACCCTGACTGCAGTAGGGCCATAGACCCAGACATGGCCCCCAGCTGCAGTCCTGGCCAGGACATCACCATGGCACTTAGATGTGTATGGCCCAGATGTAGCATGGCCCTTGGGCACCAACATGGTTCCAGGCAGCCAATCAGACCCAGGGCAACCACACAGCCCTCAGTTGCAACAGACATCAACTCATACCCTAGTTGCTGTGGGGCCACAAACCCAGACATGGTCCTCAGCAGCAGCTCGGGCCTGGACGACACCATGATTCTGGGTGGTAACACGCGCCACCCAGATCAGCATGGCTCCAGCTGTGGCAAAGCTCTTGGACACCTACATGGCCACCAGTGGCAGCCCAAACACTGGCATTTTTGTGGCCTTTGGTGGCAACATGGGCCATGGATGGCCACATAGATCCTGGCTCTGGTAGGACCATGGATCCAGCCTGTCCTTTGGCAGCAGTCAGGGACCTGGATGTCACCACGGACCTGGGTGGCAAGCAGGCCTCCCACATCAGCCTTCACTTCTTCCACCTCTTTCCACAGCACGTGAACCACTCTGCTTCTCTTTCTCTTCTGTTTCTCCACCACATACTTGCTCATCGTAATGGGACTCACCCACTTGGCACCACAAGGCACCAAGTGGGCCCATGGATGTCTTCCTGCCCACAGGTCTTGAGGACCCAGGCAGGCCTATGGGTGGCTTGCTGCTGCCTGAGCCAAATGGCATCATACAGGCCATGAATGTCTTCTCTCCAGCCCAGGTCTTTAATAAACATTCTTAACACTAAGTACCTAATGGGACCTTTAGTTTCCTAGTCTATAAAATTATAATAAAAATGATGGTAGTGATAGCTCATCATGTGGTCTAAAGAGATTAAGGGAAGTCATACAAAAGTGACAGAAGTCCATTAAACAGCCCTAGCATCAAAGAGGCCTAAATACATCCTGATTTACACACTTAGACACTCTCTTCTCCATCCACACCAGGGTGGGGTTGAGAGAACACAGCAGTGTTACCATGAGGTTTCTCAGGAGACCAGATGAAAGAAGGTCCCCTTAGCCAAGATACATACATGAGTGTTAAGAAGATGGATGCATGGCATATCTTCTGATCCTTCAAAAGATTTGTTAAGCCTGTATTAACCAGGTGTAGGGAGTGTTGCTCCAAACGGGTCCAACCACCTGGGACGGATGTGTGAAGTCGGCACAGCAAAGAAACTGTGACCATCTGTTTCAAACAAGTGGCCCCGATAGCCTGGGCCGTTTTTATTGATACAATTTCAATGGTTTGCAGGAACAGTTTCACAATCAGATTTGTCAACAGTTTGCGCCTTTGCTTCTTCCCCCTCCGTCCCCCGACTTTCCCACAGGAACCATTCATTACCTACTGGATCCAAGGCTCTAATGTTAGAAGCATAAGCAGTGTTGCAAATGACAAAGGACTTCTCCAACTGGGCACACCCACAGCAAGGACAGTGTGCCCAGTTGGCAGCATTTGCAACTACAGCATTGGGAAAGACAGTTTTGTCTCTAGTGGTTAATATTTACATCTGGTAGGGTCTGAGTTCTCACAATCAGCTCACCAGCCAAAGCTGGATCAATTCATTCTGCATTCTGTACTAGTCTATCTCTTCCAGGTTTTTTCATTTATCCTATAGGCAACATGACTTGGAAACTTACTCTTTTTTGTTACTTTTTTATTAAGAAATATTTTTATTCATTTTACATACCAATCAAAGATCCCCCTCTTCCCTCCTCCCCCCCCTCCCCCTTCCAACCCATCCCCCATTCCCTCCTATAAGAAGGTAAGATACATGGGGAGTTACATTTAGTAGAGGCAGGTCCAAGTCCCTCTCCCTGACTCAAGGCTGTGCAAAGTGTCCCATCATAGGTAGTGGGCTCTAAAAAGCCTGTTCATGCACCAGGGGTGGATTCTGATACTACTGCCAGGGGGCCCCTTAAGCAGATCAAGCTACACAACTTTCTCCCTATGCAGAGGGCTTAGTCCAGTCCAATCAGGCTCCACAGCTGTTGATCTAAGTTTCATGAGTTCCCACTAGTTTGGTTTGGTTGTCTCTGTAGGTTTCCCCATTACAATCTTGATGCCCCTTGCTCATAGAATCTCTCATCTCTCTCTTCAGCTGGACTCCTGGAGCTTGGCCTGGTGCTTGGCTGTGGATCTCTGCATCTGCTTCCACCAGTTACTGGAGAAAGGATCTATGATGACAGTTAGAGTATTCACCAATCTGATTACTGGGGTAAGCCAGTTCAGGCACCCTCTCTACCATTGCTAGTAGTCTAAGCTGGGGTCATCCTTGGGGATTCCTGGGAACTTCCCCAGCACCTGGTTTCTCCCTATCCCCATGATGTCTTCCTCTATCACGGTATCTCTTTCAGTGATCTCCCACTCCATCACTGCTCCAGCTCAACCATCCTCTTCCCTTATCCCTCAACCCCTACCCTCCATTGCTACCCATCATCCCCAGTTTACTCATGGAGATCTCACCTATTTCCCTTTCTCAGGATGATACATGCATCCTTCTTAAGGTCCTGCTTACTAGCTAGCTTCTCTGGAGCTGTGGGTTGTAGTCTGGTTAACCTTTACTTTACTTCTAGTATCTACTTATGAGTGAATACATACCATGTTTGTCCTTCTGAGTCTGGGTTACCTCACTCAGGATGATATTTTCTAGTTCCATCCATTTGACTGCAAATTTCATGATGTCATTGTTTTTCACTGCTGAGTAGTACTCTATTGTGTATATGTGCCACATTTTCTTTATCTGTTCTTCAGTTGAGGGGCATCTGGGTTGTTTCCTGGTTCTGCCTATTATGAATAATACTGCTGTGAACATAGTTGAGCATGTGTCCTTGTGGTATGATTGAGCATTCCTTGGGTATATGCCCAAGAGTGGTATAGCTGGGTCTTGAGGAAGATTGATTCCCAATTTTCTGAGAAATGGCCATACTGATTTCCAAAGTGACTGTACAAGTTTGCACTCCCAGCAGCAGTGGAAGAGTGTTCCCCTTGCTCTGCATCCTCACCAACATAAGCTGTCTTCAGTGTTTTTGATCTTAGCCATTCTGACAGGTGTAAGATGGTATCTCAGAGTCATTTTGATTTGCATTTCCCTGATGACTAAGGATGTTGAGCAATTCCTTAAATGTTTTTCAGTCATTTGAGATTCTTCTGTTGAGAATTCTGTTTAGGTCTGTAGCCCATTTTTTTAATTTGGATTGTTCCATATTTTGATGTCTAGTTTCTTGAATTCTTTATATATTTTGGAGATCAGCCCTCTGTCAGAGGTAGGGTAGTGAAAATCTTTTCCTATTCCATAGGCTATTGTTTTGTCTTATTGACCATGTCCTTTGCCTTACAGAAGCTTCTCAGTTTCAGAGGGTCCCATTTATTAATTGTTGCTCTCAGTGTCTATGCTACTGGTGTTATATTGAGGAATTGATCTCTAGTGCCAATGCATTCAAGAATACTTCCTACTTTCTCTTCTATCAGGGTCAGAGTAACTGGATTTATGTTGAGGTCTTTGATCCACTTGGACTTGAGTTTTGTGCATGGCGACAGATATGGATCTATTTGAAATCTTCTACATGCTGACATCCAGTTATGCCAGCACCATTTGTTGAAGATGCTTTCTTTTTTCCATTTTACAGTCTTGGCTTCTTTAACAAAAATCAGGTGTTGATAAGTGTGCAGATTAATGTCAAGGTCTTTGATTCGATTTCATTGGTCCATATGTCGGTTTTTATGCCAATACCATCGTGTTTTTATTGCTATAGCTCTATAGTAGAGCTTGAGGTCAGGGATGGTGATGCCTCCAGAGGTGGCTTTATTGTGCAAGACTCTTTTAGCTATCCTGGTTTTTTTTTGTTTTTTTGTTTTTTTTTGTTTTTGTTTTTGTTTTTTGTTTTTGCTTTTCCATGTGAAGTTGAGTATTGTTCTTTCCAGGTCTGTGAAGAATTGTGTTGGGATTTTGATGGGGATTGCATTGAATCTGTAGATTGCTTTTGGTAAGATTGCCATTTTTACTATGTTAATCCTACCTATCCATGAGCATGGGAAATTTTTTCATTTTCTGATATCTTCTTTAATTTCTTTCTTCAGAGACTTAAAGTTCTTGTCATATAAGTCTTTTATGTGCTTAGTTAGAGTTACCCCAAGGTATTTTATTATATTATTTGTGGCTATTGTAAAGGGTGATGTTTCTGGAAACTTACTCTTAATAGTTGGCACTGCTTATCCCTTGTTCTTATGCCTCCTTCCTCTCAAGTTCCTACAGTATTGGCACAGCTATTAGAAATGAGGGCACTGTGGGTTTCTATGATTCTGCTTCATTCCCTGTTCCTAGACTATTCCATTAACTCCTGACATCATCTATTAGCATTTCTTCTAGACTCTTGTTAAAATCAGTCTCTCCAGCACAGTTATGCAAATTTGTAATATTATCATGAACTACTGTGACTTTTTCATGCTAGGCACAAGGTGCATTGGAAAGTCAATATCCTGTTCTTCAGAAGCCTGAACTCATGGTCACACTTGAAACATCAAAGACTTTAGGGGCTGAATCAGGTCCACTGTATATTTTTAACAATATTCCTTCTGGCTCACCCAGAGGAGAGTCATCAGGGGGATGTTTTCCTTTTGTAATAGCTATTTTATCTGTAACTCTGAGAAAGTGAAACTAGAGGTAGCCAGCAATATGGTTTGTATAAAGAAAGCAAGGAGAGCAGGCAGCAGATATGCTCCTGAGGTCATGCCCGGAATTATGCAGTGAACTATCCTATCCATTGGCCTTGTCAAACTGGGTCAGATTCTCCATGGCCTTGCCATGAGGAGAATTTGTTCATGATGTTCTCAGGCTTTGTCCC
>CABHPQ010000604.1:7865-22514 GCA_902168405.1 Peromyscus aztecus | reverse complement strand
GTGTACACCCCATTCTCAGGCCTCTTGATAGAAACAAATTCTGATTCGGTAGGTGTCTAAGTTAGGGTATTCACTGCTGTGAAGAGACACCGTGGCCACGGCAACTCTTATAAAGAAAACATTCACTTGGGGTGGCTCACTTACAGTTTCAGGGGTTCAGTCCATTATCATGACAGGAAGCGTGGCAGCATGCAGGCAGGTGTAGTGCTGGCTACATCTTGACCAGAAGGCCGCAGGAAGTTGACTGAGACACTGGGTGGTATCCTGAGCATAGGAAACCTCAAAGCAGGCCCCCACAGTGGCACACTTCCTCCAACAAGACCACACCCACAGCAACAAAGCCACACCTCTTAATAGTGCCACTCCCTATGAGATTATGGGGGCCAATTACATACAAACTACCACAGTAGGTCTCGGGCAGAGACTTGGTTCTGCATCTCTGCATCTGGCATGGTCCCATCGGAAATCAGACACCGTGGGTGAGGAAAGGTTGACGTTGGCTCACAGTGTCAGGAGTTTCCATCTACATTGACTAGGCTCCATTGTTAGGACAGAACGTCATGATGGGAGCATGCAGTTGCTCAAAGCTATTGGCCTCCATGATGGCAGGAAAGTTGGAGAGAGAGGCAATTAGAGAGAAAGCAACTGGTAAAAGCCATGGTCCCCAGGGGCATGCCTGAAAAGACCTGTTCTCGACAGTTGATTCCACTGTCCCCAGATAGCCCATGAAGTTGTGACCCCCATCCTCCGGATGTGATGGCATCTGCACTTAGGAGGCTGAGACAAGAGGACTGTAAGCTTGGGCACATCCTGGGCTACATAGTGAGGTGGAAGGTAGAAAAGAGGGAAGGAAAGAGAAAAGGAAGGAGGGAGAGAGGGAAAGAAGTAATTAGAGAAAGAAATCTATTTCAAGGGATTAGTCTGGCACAGAGGTCAGAGGTCTCAGGATCTGATCTTTCTCCCCCAGCCCTGTCTCTGGCCATTGCTGTACTGAGGATGAAGTCCTCAGCACTAGAGCTTTAGTGGGGAGGGGGCATCTCAAACCCAAGTCACAACAGCAGGGATCATAGTCCTCTGTAGTTTCCTGCTGGGCGTTGACATGGAGCGGACGGGTTTCCAGATTTTAACGGTATCTGCAAGTCAGAGGAAAGGGACAGCCTGAAATGCTGGAGATGAAGCAGCAGCTTTTGCAGAAGAGAGCGGGGGTAGGGGGGGGGGTGGGGTGGTGGTAAGCCAGGCTGAGAGCAGAATGCTGCAATGGTCAAGATGCTCATGGGATTGAGAAGTGGCTATTACGGGAAAGGGAGGGAGAGGCGAAGGAAGGCATTTTATAGGGGGCAGGAAGTTAGTGTTACAGTGAGTGCCATGCTGTTAAGATGCAGAGATAGTCCTGGAAGAGAGAGGCCCCAATCTGAATCTCCAGCTCTGGCCTCTCTGGCCACCAAATTGAGGTTTGCCTTTGACTTAATGGAACAATTTTCTCCTAGGCCGCAGCAGTCACTTCACGGCAAGATGGATTGCAACACGAACCGATCTTTTTCCATTTCGCATCCCAAACCGCAGCACAATTAGTTTCTAAATAAATGTCAATGGCTTCTCTGGGAGGCTCTGAACGGGAGGCTTAAGTATCGGTGGCCAGCCGCAGAAAGAGCCTGTGCTAGCTGTTCCCCTAAAAGGACTTAGCCTTCCTGCCGAGACGCACTGCACTTCCTGAGAGGCGTCCATGCCTAGGCATGCTCTCTGAACATTGTTGTTGCAAAGTGCTGTAAGAGACCAAAAGAAGATGAAACCTGTTGTCAAGATCCCCATGTCTTAAGGTTAGCGCAGATCTTCAGTTGCAGAATCGTTGTGTATACTCATGCATGATCTTGACAAACTAGTTACATGTAAAGATGACCTCACTCTCAATATGAAGGAAGACAAACATGAGTTGGGTCCTGTCCTTGCCAGATTTCATACATGAAAATCCTATCCCCACAACGTCCATGTGTGACCTTGTTTGGAAATAAGCTCATTGAAGATGTAATTAGTTGTGATGACAACTTAGTCTGGAGGCTGAGGTAGGGTGAGTGCCGAATCGTCTATGGCTGGTGTCCCTATCAACTTTGGATGTATGCATGTGTATATAGGGGAAATGTCACGTGATGATGAGGGCACATGCTAGAGTAGTAACGCATCCTCAACAAGACAAGTTGTCTCAGAGATGAACAGCCCAAGACAAAGGCAGGGAAGGAGCTGGAACAGTTGAGAACAGGGCTCGCAGCCCTGGTAAGTGACCAGCCCTGCCTGCACCGAGACTTCCAGCTTCTGGAACTGTGAGACCATTTCTGTTGGTTAAGCCACCTGGTCTGTGGTATTACATTACAGAAGTCCCAGCAAATGAAGACAGCAGATTGACAATAAAGTCAGATGTCCATAAAACCAAATCACTTTGGGCCCCAGGAAGCAGCCTCTGTAGAACGTGTAAATTGGAGCAAGTGGTTGGTGAAATTCCATCCAGAAAACGCACTGTGTGATTCTATGAAATTTTCACCTATTGATCAAACAGAGGCCATTTTGTGGCAAACACTCAGGAAGTGAGAACGGAGAAAAACAGCTGTACCCAGAGAGGGGAAGGGAACAACAGAATGAGACAAGGTCTGCTTAGAGCTGTAGTCTTCAACACCAAGCAGAGTCTGGACTGTGATGAGTCAGCCGAGGACGGAGTCCCTATACACGGCCATCAGGGACATCAGGTCTCTCCTCCTATACCACGGTAGTATCACTGATGGACAGAGAGCCCAACAGCCAGGGCAGCCCAGACACAGTAACGTGGGTGTGAGCTTTAGGGCACCTGTCTGAGTTTCTGTCCTCCAGGGTTGGCTGTGAACAAGCCAGGAAGCTCCCTGGAGGCTCTTTGGGACATTGACTAATGCAAACCTCACTGAGATGTGGGTGAGAGCCAGAGTCACTGTATTCTGGGTGTGAAAGGAGATTCGAACTTGAATTGTAGTCTCTAGCAGGTGGCAGGGGGGTGTTGGAGTTACATGTTCACCTCTGAGCCAGCACAAACGGGTGCTGTCCCCGTCTGCTTTCTTGGGTCATTGTCTTGCATACCGGCTAGCTCAATTTGTTGCATAGGACCAGGACAATGAAGTGGGAATTAGTTCCAGGAGCAGAGAAAACAATTAGCTGATCTAGTAATTAGGGTCATATTACCCTTCTCGGGTGAACATTAATTAGCTTCTTATTTTAATTAACTTTTTCATCCTTGCATTGATCATATTATTTCGTGCCGCTTGGTGAAGGATGATGTATGTAGCCACTCAGGTTAGTTTAGAAATTTAAGAGCCCAAATGGGAGTGGCAGGGTTGAACCACTCACTCCACGTTATCAGTCAGCAAATATTAACTGGCTCCCTGATATGTGCAAGGAACTTGCTAGGCACTAGAGATGGGGAGGAGGGAGGAGGTCATTCACACAGTAGCCAATAATTACCCTTCAAGTAATACAGAGAGTACAATTCTACCAGCCCCGAACAACCTCTTCTTTAATGGCTATTAAATGCATATTTTCCTTCTTCCAAAAATGCCTTGCCTTCCAGTGTCTCTCATCTCAAGACCTGCCACTTAGATTACCTTACCTACACAGTTCCTCCAGACTAGATGAATGAAACACCCACCCCTTCGTTGGTATACCCATAACCCCTGCAAAGCTCTCATGAAAGTTACATGCTACTAAGTGTTCTGGTGAATGGCTACTGTCTTAGCCTTCTCTAAATTGCATGTTCTTCCATGTGGTAGGTTGAAGAGTATCTTCCCAAAGTGATGTCAGTTTGGAACCTCCGAAGTTCATTTTGTTTGAAAATGAGTCTTTCATTTGTAAATGATGAGAAATCTCAAGATGAGTTCATATGGGACATCACGTGGGCCAAGTGAGGTCTTCATAAGGAAAAGAAGACTGTAGTGGTTGATCATTGTCAACTTGACTGGATTTAGAATTACCTAGGAAACACATTCCTGGGAGTATCTGTGGGAGTGTTCCTAAGGAGGTTTACTTGAGGAAGGAATACTCACTCTGGATGGGGCAGTACCATTCCATGGACTGGAGTTCCAGACAGAATAAAAAGAAAAAAGTGTGTGTGTGTGTGTGTGTGTGTCTGTGTGTGTGTGTCTGTGTGTGTGTGTGTGTGCATGAGAAAGAGAGAGAGAGAGAGAGAGAGAGAGAGAGAGAGAGAGAGAAAGAGAGAGAGAGAGAGAGAGAGAGAGAGAGAGAGAGAGAGAGAGAGAGAGAGAGAAAGAGAGAGAGAGAGAGAGAGAGAGAGAGAGAGAGAGAGAGCGCACGACTACCAGCATCATCCTTCAAACTGTAAGCCAAAGCAAACTCTGTACTCATTCCTTACATTGCTTTGCTGGGTATTCTGTCACAGTGTCAAAAAAAGAAATTTATACAGAGAGAAGGAGAAGTGGAAACCGGGGGACACAAAATGAAGACCACCTTACAGTGGAGACAGGGATTGGAAGGATGCAGCCATGAGCTAAAAACAAAACCAACAACAACAACAAAAAATCAAAAACAGCAACACCACCAAAACAACAGGTGCGTCTGAACGCTGAAGTAACACAGGCAGGGAGGAATCCCACCCCTGCAGCACATCCCCAGACTTGGGTGGAAACACTGCCCTGCTGTGGCCTTGACATGAGACTTCTGGCTTCCAGAAGTGTGAAGAATTAATCTGTGATGTTTCAGACCATCCAAATCTGTGGTAATTTGTTACAGCAGCATGTAGGAAACTAATACATCAGTGTAACCTCCAGCTCACCTGTCTGTCTTCTCAATCTTTCACGTGAGCATTTTTGAAAATAGCACATCCATTGCGGGGGCTGTTGATCTCAGCTCTCCTTCCACCATTCTTGACTAAAGAAACACAGAAAGAGGGCGAAGGAGGGAGGGAGGGAGGGAGGGAGGGAGGAAGGAAGGAAGGATTGAAGGAAGGAAGGAAGGAAGGAAGGAAGGAAGGAAGGAAGGAAGGGAAGGAAATAGGGAGGAAGGGATGGAGGGATGGAGGGCTAAAAGAAGGAAGGAAGGACTGAAAGGAGGGAGGGAAGGAAGGAAAGAAGGTGGTGCTTGCCAGGTGGGTGAGCTGTGGTGCTGCACATCTGTAACCCCATCACTCAGAACCCTGAGACATAAAGATGCCATGTTCAAAGTCAGCCTGGTATATAGTGAGACTTAGGCCAGCCTAGGTTGCATGTGAGACCCTGCTTTAACAAACCAATAACAGAAGGAGAAGGAAGAAGAGGAGAAGGAAGAAGAGGGGGAAGGAGGAAGAAAGGAAATGATAGGGAGAGTCAAATTACATGAATCTGCCAAGTGTTCCCCAGGAGGCACATGTTATTTGTGTGCAAAGAAGGCAAGCAAGACTCTGTAGATCTGGTGTGAGCAGTGGTCTGCTGATACAAATATCTGAATAAAGCCCCTGGTATCCAAAAGGATGGATTTCAGAAAGAGCTAGATCCCTCTCTATGTCCCAGAGGGGTGCAAAGAAGCTGAAAATTTGAGATCCCTGGGTTGCCTCCTTGAAAGGCATGCAGACACAATGGACTATTACAAAATGTCTTGTAAAACATGCTCAGGAATTTGTAGCCAAAGATGTCTTTATATCCACACAGAACTGAGTTTGTCCTAATGTTACCAGTGCTCAGGGAATGGGCCAAATATAATCATTTCTCTACTACATACACCCCTTCCCACAAGGCATCTGATTTTAATCACATGTTTGTCCAATTATGTATAAGCATAAGATGTAAATAGTGGATTCTTCCTAAAAGTTAGTATTGGATATGTTCCAGGATGTGTTTTAATATAAACGAAGTATCATCAAAGGGCTGCTATGGAGAGGGACTTGTTTCTATTGTTTAAAGCAAATGTATGGGAAGCTCAGTGTTGTAAGGGACCTGGGTTGCTAACAGGTTTCTAGGTGCATTATCCAAAGAGGGGTGTATGTGCATAGTTACATTCAGATGCTGGTCTTGAGCTTCCAAGTGCATTACTATAAGAAGGGTGTATACAGAGCCCACAGCAGGCAGAATTCCAGGTGTCTGAGTTATTCCCTATGCTTCTTCGCCTTGCTAATTTGAGGCACTTGCCTAAGAGAGCTTCCATGGAGACACAGTGTTGCAAAGTCAGAACTGAAGAGTTGAAATTCATAATATTTTCTGTGGTTCCTGATTTATCAAACAATAATTATAAAACCTAAAATATATCAGGTGCCTATACCATGGCAGGCACTGTATATACGAAACATAGTATATGCAACACCATAAAATAAGTAATTGAGTCTCTATTTGAGAACACTCGTTCAAGGTCTTGTAATAAGTGACTTAGAATAACCACAAGTTCATTCATCCAGCCTCCAGAGCCCAGGCTTCGAGCACAAGGGAATACTGCTTTTTAAGGTCTTCTCTAGCCCAGTGAAAACGTACTGGATCATTGAGGCTCAGTTATAGGAAGGAAAAGGAAGCCAGAGGGCAGGACTGATGATGAAGACCAGCTTCATGATTTTCCACAGCTGTTTCCCATTGATATACTCAAGCTCTATTGAAGGCTTGAGATTCAGTGGCAGATAAATGCATTGGCTAAGCAAGCCCTCAAGCCCTGCCAGCCCCGCTTCCTGGCCCTTGGACATATTACACATCCTCTTGGATGCTTTTGCATAGGAAGCACCCACGATGCTCCTGGATCATCCCGCATCGCTTCTCTTTGTGAAGCCTTTCCCAGTGTCCTCGGCAACCAAGGTTATGAGGTTTTTGCATCCAAGAGCTAAATCCTCGGCTGGCGGGATGCAGCAGGCTTTGTATTTGGTAAGAGCATGAGGAAAGCAGATACATTCTTCTCCAGCCTCCATCCCACAGCCTTGTTTTGTTCATTCTGATTTAAACGCTCGGCCTTTGCTGTCAGGCTCTTTCCCACTTATAAATATTTGTGAAAGGAGAGCAATGTCTCATCACTTAACCAACCAAGAACAAATCCCCCTTTCCATCAAGAATGCTTCCACCACATCGCTTCAGCTCCTGAACAATTCCACAGCCATGCCTTTCCTCGGGTCCCTTAAAAATGATAATCAAAGAACAGAGGAGCCCAGCAAAATCTCCACCCAGAGTCTGGCAGTGCAGGGTGTTCCCTTAACATCTACCTCTGGAGTGGCAAGGCATTTCATGCTTACATGGTACAATATCCAACCTTTATTTCTATTGTCCCCTAACAGCTACCGTACCCTCTGCGCTTAAACAGGTCAGCGTAATTTTTTTTTTTTTAAGGCATCTCTCCTGCAGGGTGCTACACAGCTTTTTCATATTTCCCCCGAACAGCTTCTGAGGGTAGAAGCTCTATTTTGAGTCAGCAGACTCCATTGGAACGATGTGTAATTCTGACTGTAGTAGCTTCCTTCACGCACAGTTTTGGAATGTTATCAAGGAGTGCCTATCGCAGCCAGAGCACCTGGCAGTCTTGCTGGAGAGGCTGAGGAAGTTGCTCCTAGGGGAGAGGGTGTGTGTGTGTGTGTGTGTGAAAGAGTACTCCATTAAGAAAGCCCTCCTATCCTGAACCAGATAGGACTGTGTACTGCTTCCTTGGGCACTGGACCCTACAGACAGTCTTTGCTGCTTGCCTGCTGCTTCCTGGGTTTGGTTTGGATAAGAGCTGTTTGCTCTTTAAGGGCCATTGCTGTGTTTCTGGTGGCAAGGGTTAAAATGTTCTGTGCTTTTCAGATTGAGGGGAGGGCAGAAGTCATCTCCCTATAGATAGAGATTAACAATCTCGGATGCCGGGCTCTGTAGCAGTAGGTCCAGGGGATGTGGAGGATGTCGGGGCTCCAGCTCCACTGCAACTCAAGTAACAGAGGAGCTGGGGGGCAGGGAGGATGAAGGAACCAGAGCTCATACCAAGTTCCCGGTACTTCCCGTACACACCTCCATCATAAAGGAGGAATTGGTATAAGAGCAAAACAACACAAAATTCAGGGGTGAAGCTAAAAGGTAGCCAGCTGCTGCAGCCCAGGACGTCATGGTTGGAAAGCCCAGCCTTACCCAGGCCAGTCCTACTCATGTTCTGTCGGGGAGAAGAGTGGAGGAGGCTTACATGACGTTACAGAGACAGGAGTCTGACAGCTGTGACTGGCCCTCCCTTCAGCAAGCCCCCAGCTTGGTGAGTCACCTGCCGCCTCCCCCAGCTCCCGGGGCTGTGTCAGGCGGAACCCGTCTCCCTGGGTGGGAAGATGGATGCCAGCTGATGACTATTGGCACCCAAGAGGCTTTAAAAGACCATGATCTCAAGCTGCTCCCAGCCTCATTTCCTTCATCCAGTCCAGTTAAAAAGCTGTGGTTCTCATCCCCGGGCACTCAGGACTGCCCCCAGGAACGGTTCTCACAGGATGACTCACAGACAAGCAGCCGTCTGTTGGTTTTCTGTGGGTTTCTCATAGCACTCTGGGAACTGCTCGTCATTCAGTGCCAGCAAAATCTTTCCTCCTTCCCTCTCACCCCCGCTGACAGGTACATCTAGCGTGAAACTGCTCGTCATAAAAACAAAAGTCCGTCAGGCCTTCCTTTCCCAGGCTTTCAAGTCCCATCCATCTGGAGATTAACACTGACTCTATTTGCTCCTCTGTCTCAATCAACCTCCCCTTTTCCTATTCTGCTGAGGAGCACCCCAATCCCCCCATGCTTCATGGGGGGGCAGGTTCCCAGCAGCTGCTAACCTGTAGACTTCTCCTTCCTGATGTCATGTTTCCTTGGTTTCTCCTGTTCCACGTTTCTCAGTGTCTTCTGTCCGGCCTAACGCTGGATTACCCAGGACCAAGCCTAAGGACCTCTTGTCTTCTTTCCCCTGACTTTTCCTTCCCCCTTCCCCCTTTCTCTCCCTTTGTCCTCTTCTCCACTCTCTCTTTAAACTAGTGGTTCTCAACCTTCCTAATGCTGTGACCTTTTAATACAGTTCCTCAGGTTGTGGTGACCCCCCAACCACAAAATTACCTTGTTGCTACTTCATAACTGTAATTTTTCTATTGTTATGAATCATAATGTAATATCTGATGTGACCGCCCCCAAAGGGGTCATGACCCCCAGGTTGAGAACCTCTGCTCTGGGCACTCTGTCTCACACCATCTGTACATCCCTGGCTCTCATATCTGTCTTTCTAGTCCTTGTCAATCCCTCAGGCTCATCTGTCCCTTCTGCTCCCCCGTGTGTCCAGTTGCTTGTCCAATGCCTCTGCCTGAGTGTTGACTAAACAGCTCCAGCTTAAATGTTCACAATGCGTGCTGTGCTTCCCAAATCCATCTCTCCCCCGGCCTTCCTTTGTGAGCCAAATGGCTCCATCATGCTAGGTTGTTCAAGTTCAAACTTAAGACTCCCTGATGTAGGACTCCTCTTCTTTAATCACAACCCAGTGCTATTGATTCTAAGAAAATTCTAATTCCATCTCACCACATCCTCTGCTCCAGACCTAGGCTAATCACTGACTGTAGGCAGAGACCGTAGCTAGACTTTCTTACTTCCGGTTACCCTAAGAGACAAACCAACCTCTTAAATATATAAATCTGCTATTTTACTTCCTTGAAGAGTACTGATAATGGCTTATAAGAATAGAGTAAAACGCAGGCGATTTATCGTGTCTGTGGGACCATACCCTAGCCATCCCTGTTCTGCTTGCTCTGTGGGGATGCTGGCCCTCTCTCACGTTTAAGTGGCTCTGACTTTTTCCTGCTCTAGGGCCTTTGCTTCTGTTGTCCCTTCTGCCATTCATTGTCATGTCCCAGAGAAGGTTTCCTCTGATCATGTCGTTTACCTCAGCTCCAAAGCCTAGTCATTCTCTGTCACATCCCATCCCCATGTGTAAAGCAACAGTCTTCCTGAATTTCCTTCTTCCTCCTCTTCTTCTTTTCTTCTTCATTTATGGTTTATTATTTGTTTTCCCATACTAGACCATAAGACAGGAATCTCGTCCTCTTCACTATTTCTATAGCTTAAGTCAATGGCTAATTTTATGTCATGTGTATTTCTAATGTAATTCTTGTGTGTGTAGACGGTCCCACTGTAAGTTCAACGCTGTATTTCTCTCTCTTGATGGTTCTTAAATCTGGCAGCTCGGAATTACCTAGACACGGTTTTACTGTTTGAGTTCTCGGGTCTCATCCCAGATTTTTATCAGTACCTCACTGACTGCATGCTAGTCTTTCTGTTCACTCACATGAAAAGCTTCCAAGTGGACAAGAAAAAGGATGGGGGCTCTGAAAGGAAAAGAAAAGAAAAGAAAAGAGAAAAGAAAAGAAAAGAGAAAAGAAAAGAAAAGAGAAAAGAAAAGAAAAGAAAAGAGAAAAAAGAAAAGAAAAGAGAAAAGAAAGAATGAAGTTTGTGAAAAAAATAGAGAAGGGCGAAGTTGTCATTCTGGGTAGCCACGTTTGGGTTAAGTGGCAAAGCTGTCATTCTGGGTAGCCACGTTTGGGTTAAGTGGCCTATGAGCCCTTGTTCTACATGAGTAAAATTTTTGGAAATGGCTAGGTAGAAATTGAGGTAAGGCTCAAGAGGAACTAAGAAAATGGACTTGCATGGACCCTTCTGTAGTGAATGCTACAGTCTAGGGCTGGGGACACAGCACAGTAAGAAAAGTATTTGCCTTGCAAACACAAAGACCTGAGTTTAAGGCCCCCAAACCACATTTTAAAAAAAAGCTGGGGGGTTGGAGATATGGTGCAGCCATTAAGAGCACTTGTTGGTCTTGCAGAAGACCTGGGTTTAGTTCCCAGCACCCACATAGTGGCTCACAACCATCTGTTACTTGAGTTCTAGGGCATCTGACGCCCTCTTTTGGTGTGCGTAGGCACCAGGCACATACATGGTGTACAGACACACATCCAGGTCAAACACTCACGCAAATAAAATAAATTTAAAAATCTAAAACAATAAAAAATAATCAAAAAGCTGAACATGGCAACACTATTGTGTCAGCACTGGGGAGGCAGGCACAGGCAGGTCCCTGGGGCTCACTGGCTGCCCAGCCTAACCTACCTGGCAAATTCCAGGCCAGTGAGAAATTGTCTCAAAGCGGTAAGAGGAAAGGTGTGCTCACACACCTTTAATCCCAGCACTTGGGAGGCAGAGGCAGGAAGACCTCTGTGAGTTCGAGGCCAGCCCGACTGATCTACATAACAAGTTCCAGGACAGTCAAGGCTACAGAGTGAGACCCTGACTCAAAAAAAAAAATAGGGGGGTAGATGGCACCTGTAAAATAACATTAACAGTTGTCTTCCAGCTTCTAGATCAGTGGTTGCCAAACTTCCCAACGCTGTGACCCTTTAATACAGTTCCAAATGTTGTAACCCCCCCAACTATAAAATCATGTTCATTGCTACTTCATAACTGTAATTTTGCTACTGTAGGAATAATAATGTAAACATCTGTTTTCCAATGGTGTTAGGAGATCCCTGAGAAAAGGTTGTTGGACCCCCAAAAGGGTCATGATCCACAGGTTAAGACCCATGGGTTGAGAACCACTGTTCTAGATGTAGATGTGTGCATGCTCACACTCACATGGCCAACATCTGGTTTCATCTACTTTGGCAGGTAAGTTTATGAATGACTGAGGCACCTGTTAGTTCATATAAAACCACACTCACAAGTCTTTCATCTTCAGGATCTATGACTGTTGTCTAAGAGAGTAGCTAAAATTTAATCCAAATTAATTAAAAGTGAAGTACTTGAACTTGAGTTAAATTTAGTAAAAATTAAATGAAGCTATGAAGCCTCTTCTTCAGTCTCGCCAGCCACACCTGAAGTGCTCTTAGTAACCTCATTGTCTAGTCACTACTGTATCAGAAGATTTCCATTATTACAGTCTAGGAACCGGGTTCCTGCCATAGTGAGGGCCCTCACTCCGCTGCTGTTATGGCTTTAAATGCCAGCCCCGTCAGTACATGGAAATACAGTTCTCCCCTGGTTAGACAACGGGTCTCTCGAGGCCTGGGAATTGCAGTGGAGCAGGAGAGGAGCTGATGAAAGCAGCTTGTAAAAACACTTGCCAACAGCCTAGCCCACACGCAGAGGAGATGGACGTCTATAGAGACAAGCCGTCATCATTGACTCACAGGGACTGGGAAAAGCACACCTTTGGGCCGGGGAGGGCCTTTCTCTCAGGTTTCACTCAGTGAACTCTGAATCCCAGGTACTTGTGGGAATGTCAGAGGGCTAGGTGCCTGTTTTACTGGGTTGACATTCTATAACTCCAGTGAGATTGTTGGCTTGTTTGAGGCAGAGGAAGTGACTTGTGGTCTTATGTTATCTCTTCCTTGGTGTTTCCTATGCAAGTGATAAAGAAATGCTGGTTCTCAGACTAAATTGTATTAAATGACCTCTCTCTGCACCATCTTTATTCATGTGACCCTCAAGGGCAAGAATCTACTCTGTTTCTCTCCTGAGCTACATGGGATATATAACACTTCCTATTGAAGTACCTGTTTGTTTGTGTATGTTTGCATTTGGAGGATGGCGGTTGGAGGCTGGAGGATGCCGGAATGGCCTCAGACCCATGCTAATGGAGGAGCCTGTGTTTCTTCGATGTCGCCATTTCTGGTGGGCCATCACTTCACATCTTAGAACATCAGAGGAACTCGGCATTAGTCTCTCAAGATGAGAAGACAGATCTTCTGAGCCAACGGTGATGAAAGGGAGAGAAATTCTCTAATGCCAACAGAGACTTTATCGGAAAGTCATTTCTTTTCTCTTGTTTCTGGCAGAAAAATCCAACTTAGGAAAGAACAAATCTCACTGAAAGGGAAAACGTGGCAACAGGAAGCTCTCGTGAGATCTCAGGTCTGTGTTGTGTTAGGCATTCGGGGTTCTAGAGCCTGTCAGGGGACTCTTTCAACAGTCCAACGTTGAATGCACATTACAGAATATTGAATCGCCCACCACCACCTCTTGCCTCTTCAAGAAAGGAGGAGACAGTGTGTGGCACAGTCCTTTCCTTGCTGTGGGTCCCGATTTCACCTGCTGCTGTCTGCCTCCAGCAGGAACAACGCTCTTGAGTATTTTTTGCCATGCCCCTCTGCCTGCCACACACTCTCCTGGCCACCATTATTTGGAAGTCCATTTTTACCAGGGTTTAGAATTCTAGGTTGATGTGTTTTCTTTTTATCTTCCAACATTTTTAGATTTTTTTCCCCTTCTTTTCTGAGTGCAGCTGTTTCTAAAAAGAAATCAGACTTTAAAAAGAAAGAAGGAAGGAAGGAAGGAAGGAAGGAAGGAAGGAAGGAAGGAAGGAAGGAAGGAAGGAAGGAAGGAAGGAAGAAACCTCATTTCACTATGGATAGTGTGGGTGCTTTTTCCTCTATTTGTTATGTCTGTATTTTCTATGATGTGGTCAGATGCATTTTTCTGTGATCATCCTATTTGACATTCATGGTGATAGACTGAAAATTGGGCTCTCTCTCTCTCTCTCTCTCTCTCTCTCTCTCTCTCTCTCTCTCTCTCTCCTCAAGCATAATAAGCAAACACTGTACTACTCAGCTACGGCCCCACCTACCTATTACTTTTTTGAGACAGCATCTTCCTATGCTACCCAAGCTGGTTTCCTCTCGCTGTTACCAGGGCAGGTCTCAAACTTGTGATCCCCCAGCCTTAGCATCTCATAGCAGGGACTACAGGCTGGCCAGCACTATTGGGTCGGGCTAAGGTCGGGATCTTTCACTGGAAGTTTGAGACCTTTAGTCTTTGAAAAGCCGTTTCTTTCTACTGTCATTTTCCCATTCATACTCTCCTCCTAGGACTTCTACATACAGGCTGTCTGGGTCTTTTCTGACATTCTCTGTTCACTTGCACTGAATTATTTTTCCTCTGTGCCAATGAGACAGCTTCTCTTGGTGTGTTTTCAGGTTGATTGGCATTCTCTTGCCCTCTGCAACTCATCAGTTAAGTGGCTTCCATTTCACATATGGTAGAGGCCAATGTTAGAGTTACCATTGCATTTTAAAAATAGATTTCATTTCTCTGAGAGTCCATTATAACTCCTTTGTTAAACCCATATTTTTCTTCAGTTATTTAAATGTTTGTCTCTAATCTTTGAATCATACATTTAACTGTTGTTAAGTTCAACACCTGTGCTATCACTACCCGCCCACACACACATACACACACACACACACACACACACACACACACACACACGTCTGGTTTCTAAAATGCTTTTACCTTTGATCTTGTGTCGCAGGCCACAGATGGGAAGGTGTGGCCTGGAGACACAGCTCCATGCTGCCACCTGCAGCTGCCTGAGGAGGTCTTTTTGGGGAGCACACTCAGGGGAGAAGAGGATTCCTGACTTCTCTGCAGAAAAGAATTTCGGGACACGACCCGATGAAGCAGAGTTGGGGTTTGTTGGGAAGAAGGGTTCACATCGACTTAAGCATGGGCCTCTTCACAAGAGGAGCACCTCAGAAAAGAATAGTTCACATCTAAGTGTGAATGTGGGTTTCTCAGGGAGAGCTATGCTTAAGTATCTTTGCTGTAGCTACACATGTGATTTAGTGGCTTTCAAATTCTATCTCAAGGAGTTTGCTTAAAACAATAACAACAACAAAAGGTCTCCTCCTCCTCCTCCTCCTCCTCCTCCTCCTCCCCC
>CABHPQ010000603.1:0-32702 GCA_902168405.1 Peromyscus aztecus | reverse complement strand
ACCTCTCCATCACAATATTTGCTCATCTTAGTGGTGTCTGAATCAGATTCTTTGGTAGCCTGGGGTCTTCGTTAGTTTCACCTGTGTACCTGCCTGACCTCTGTGTAGTTATTCCGCATAACGTTAATCACCAGTGACATGAAATGAAAAGGTTTGGTAGGAGATGAGACGAGGCTACTCCCGTGGTGACAATACTGGCTACCCACCATTAGGAGAACCAGTGGGAGGGACTCCCTTGGAGTAATTTGCATAGGAGATGAAGACCTTCTGTGCAGGAGGAAATCTGTAGTGGCAAAAGCAGTCTTGCTCCTGAGTATCTAAGAGGCCCCATCCTACATGCAGGCTCTCAGAAATGTCGGCAAGGCACATTGTAGAGATCTGCAATATTGTGATTGAAAAAACATAGAAAAATGCAATAATACATAGCATATGGGGGTTGAGATCATTTTCGGTGGTGGTGTATTTGTTTCCCAGGTCAATAAAGCCTTAGGAAACTGAAGTGACCCTATATCTTACTGTTCTATTGCTGTAAGGAGACACCATGACCAAGGCAACTTATAGAAGAAATCTTTTTTTTTTTTTTTTTTTTTTTCTCGAGACAGGGTTTCTCTGTGTAGCTTTGCGCCTTTCCTGGATCTCGCTCTGTAGACCAGGCTGGCCTCGAACTCTGCCTCCTGAGTCCTGGGATTAAAGGTGTGTGCCACCACCGCCCAGCTAGAAGAAATCATTTAACTGGGGTCTTGCTTACCATTTTAGAGGGCTAGTTCATGATCATCATGGTGGGCAGCAGATGGGCATAGCACTGGAGCAGTAGCTGAGAACTTTACATCCTGATTGATATGCAGACAGCAGGGAGAGAGAGGGGGGCACTTCAAAGCCCGCTCCCAGTCTCCCAGTGACACACTTCCTCCAATCCTTATCCTTCCCAAAACAGTTCCACTCCCTGGTGACTAAGCCTTCAAATATATGAGCCTGTAGGGGCCATTGTCCTTCAAACCACCCACACCCTAGCAATTCATTTTTACTCCTACTGCAGTAGAATCATGTGCATGCATTTAACTTATATACATACAATTATGATAAACCAATTATCAGAGATTAGCAAATAAATGCGATCAAATAGCTGATGGGTGCAAATAAACTTGGTAAAAGTGTCTTGTTCATCATCTGTGCTGGTTGCTCTTTGTCATCTTGACACAAACCTAGACAGGTCTGGGGAGAGGGAGTCTTAAGACTGAGAACATGCCTCTGTAAGTCTGCCCTTTAGGCAAGTCTGTGGGGTACTGTCTTCATTAATGATTGATGTGGGAGGGCCCAGACCATGATAGGTGGTGCCACCCTAGGGCAGGTGGTCCTGGATGGTAGAAGAAAGCAAATCAGGCAAGAGAGGAGAGCAAGGCAGTAAGACGCACTCCTCCGTGGCCTCTGCTTCAGTTCCCGCCTCCTGACTTGTTTCCATGATGAACTGTGATGCCAAAGTGTAAGCAGGATAAACCCTTTCCTCTCCACACTGCTTTTAGTCATGCTGTTCACCACAGTAACGGACACCCTGACTAAGACAGTCCTCATAACTGTGTTTCAGCACTAAGACTTAAGGAAGTATGTCTCAGAAAGCCCAGTTTGTAAGTAATGGGAGCTACAAAGACACTCTTAAAGGAAAGGAGACTAAGAACTGTGAAGAAGCCTTAACCACAGGAGGGCTGCAAGGACCAAGATGAAAGTGTCTTTGGGATTCTGAAGTTACATAGAACTGGATAATCTGACATTAATGTGTGACATAAGCTGACATCAAGGCCAATTTTGAATGACTTCCCAATACATTCCCCACATAAAATGCAACTCCACTACACAAACACTAAAGAAATAAAGTCCTCCCAGGATGTTATGCATTCATTTTCAGGGTAGACTATTTCATTGTGAACAACAACTCATGATTTAACTTTTACATGAGATATAGCACAATTTCTTGATGGATGGGGGGAGACCTAGTGGGAATCTTTTTGAACCGAGATTCCTGATGTTCATTGCCCTGACTCAGCAGCTTTCTGGAGAAAATGAATGCTGAGTCTGCCTTCTACTCAAATCCTTCATTTTAATTGTATCCTTATGTTTGGGTCATCAGACCATAAATGCTGAAGATGATCCAGAGCCTTGGAATTCTCCCAGGAGTTGCAAGCTAAAGCCCTTGCTGTATACTCATTTCCCCTCACTGCTATTCTAAGCTTTGACTAGAAAGAGAAATTTGACCTTTAAGAATCAGCATTGTTGGTTTAATGTATGCTGAAATCTGAAAATTTAAGGCCCATCTGGTTCTCCGTTAAATAGTTTGAGAGTGTGATACTGTCGAGACTCGATCCACGGTGGCCAAAAGCTGCGGATGCTATGACAACCCACTCATTCAGTCAATAAAGGTTTTCTGAGCACCTGCTCCACCCTAGACACTTGGAGACCTCCTGATCACAGAGCATGCTTACAAGAGGCAAAGAGATAAGCAGTGATGAGGAGCCCAGAGAGTGAAGAGTGGAGTCATGGGCACCACATCTGCAGACGCAACTAGACGTGAATAGGAAATGATTTTAAAAATAAGTATTCTCATCAGCATTCCCTAAGCAATACAGCATAACATTACTTATAAACTACATAACTACTTTTTTAAAAGATTCATTTACTTTTATGTATATGAATGTTTTGCCTGCACATATGTCTGTGTGCTGTGCGCATGCATGCCTGGTGCTCAAGGAAGACAGAAAAGGATGTCAGATGCCCAGGGACTGGAGTTACATACAGATTGGTGTGAACTACCCTGTGAGTGCTAGGAACTGTACCCAGGTCCTCTGCCAGAGCAGCAAGCACTGATAACCACTCAGCCATTTCTCCAGCCCCTACTACAACTATTGACACTGCGTTTACATTGGACTGGGTACCTTAAGGATTTGAGATGTGACTTAATGTATATGGGAAGACTATGGGTTACTTGCCAGTAGTAAGCCACTCTTTATGAGGAATATGAGCATTCTGGAACTTTGGTACCTGATGGGGTTCCTAGAGCCAGTCCCTGATGGGTACTGAGGGACAACTGAGCTCTGGGGAAATCAAAAGGGATACACCTGGGTACTCATATAAGCAGGGATATGAGATTTTTCCCAGATGGTGAAGAAAAGTCAATGTCATGAAAGGAAGGGGGGACCCAGGCACAGGGAGAGTGCCTGTGTGGCCAGAGCCCCAAAAGAGGAGACACGGTATAGCATAGGGACTGTTCATCTGTTTTCACACACCTAAGAGCTTACTCTGGATACTGCATAAAGAAGGGCTATGAGAGGACCGGAGTATAGAAGAAGAGAGGTGAGATCTGTCCAGGAGAGACTTGGTTCATGTAGACCAGAGCAACACTCACATCAATGGAGAATGTGGCTGGATCTTAGGGATTCAAATCTGAGATACTAGAATGTACTTTACTCCCCTCTCGAACTTAGCTTTGAACATGGTGCTCATCATGAGTCTGTTTAACTAATTACAACGCCTCACATTTTTGAAGACTTCCCATTTGAAAAACTACAAGGGTCTTTTTTTTTTCTCACATCTCTGAAGGGCAGACAAGTCATACAGTAACCCCACCCAAAGAGGCTGGGAGTCACATAGGTAGAAATTAGCTCACATTGGAGCTTATATTCCTTGTCTGGGTGTCCCTTACCTCTAATTAACACAAAAACAAATAACCATGTTTCTTGGTGTCACCAAAATCCTTTAGAAACACAAACAGTGGCCAGGCTTGGTGGTGCATGTCTATAGTCCCTGCACTCTGGAGACAGAGGCAGTAGGATTGTGAATTGGAGGACATCCCAGGCTACATAGAAAAGACCCTCTCTCAAAAACCAAAATACCCTATGGAGGACAGCTCTAGCCTGGCCAAGGTCACAGCTGCACACTGGGGACACCATTCACATGCTGTTCAAGTAATCCAGCTGTGCAGACACATACATGGTGCTGAGGGCTGTGACTTATGGCTCAGAGACCCTAACAACGCCTGCCCCCCCCCCCACATACACACACTGGAAAGAACATACCCGAAAGAAATTAGGATTTAGGCCAACATCAAAATGACTTTGTGAGCACTGCCTTTCAGAAGGTTTTTACAGAATTGCTAGTTAACTTGTCAAAGTTAACTAAAAAGAGCGAGGTAGGAAACACCTGGGTTCTCTGTGGACAAAAATAAATATAGCCATTAAATGAGCTGAAAAGCTGGCAGACGGAGTGACAGGGCCTCTAAAAATGGATCATTGGTCCATTGCTCTGAAGTAGAAGAATAGAAGATTTTTACATCTCCAGAATCAATCGTTTCCCCTCCAACTCCCTGTGAACACATCTTATTAACTCTTTCCTTATGTCAAGGCCAAAAACCAAGTCATTCCAAAGTTTAGTTTTCAGTTCTCGGATTGTTACTGACTTGAGTCCTCTGCGACAACTGTGTCACAGAGTCCCACAATAGCGACAACTAATGTTTGCTGGTTAACTCACCCAATGCATTTACCATGTGAGTGAGGGTCTCTCATTAGCTCTACAGATGAGAGATAGGGGCACAGAGAACATAAACAACCCATCCAAAGACAAACAGCTAGGCCATATGGGAGAATAGGTCTGCTGGTTCCTGAGTCTCATCTCTCAACTGCTATGCTACCCTGAACTAAAAGCTCTCAGGACCAGATAGGCCTCTAGAGAGGACCTGGTTCAACACCAGCAAATGGAATAGGAAAACAAAGACCAGAAAGATAAGGTGATTTCACTGAAGCCATGCACCCACTCTGACATCCCTCTGCCTGTTCTTGTCTCCACTCAAGATGCTTCCCTTATGCAGGGATGCCATCAGGTCATGTGGGAAAAGCCCCAAAGGCTGAGCCAGCTTAGAAAGCCTTCTCTCGGGTCCAAAGCTTAAGCAAAAGTTGCTAGAAGACCATGTTGTACACAACTCCAGTTTGGGCCCAACCCCAAATACCTTAAAAAGCAGTCTTGTCAGCATCCACCTGGCCTTCCTGAGTGTGGCTTCTAAGCACTGTCCACCATATACACAGGATTATTTCTAAGGTTCAGTCTTTTGAACCTCCTAAATCTTTGAACTTTTCAAGCAAGAATTCCGACACTAGTGCCCTGATCCAGAACAGAATTCCCCCTGATTTCCACCTTCCATCTTGTGAAGTCACAGAGGCTCTGTCTTTGACCTTGGCCACACCATCTACATCAATTCTAGTCCTGATGTCATCCTTACGGGGAAATGTGAGGGTGCAGAAATGACCTGAACAACAGTACATTGTGGGCTATCATGCCATCACACCAAGCCTGCCTTTGGGGACATCCAGCAAAGGTCATGTAGATGAAAATGTAACCTCTGGCAGAAGGAAACATATCCACACCCGGGAAGGACATGGCAGAATTTAGATACAGAAAAACAAAAATGCATGAGACACAGGGAGATTTGTGATCCTCTCTTGCCTGGGTTTAAAACTGGTGTGCAAGGATCAGTGCTGCTCACACTTGGCATTCCTTAGGCCAATTGTGGCATGCTTCACCTGGGTTAACCTAAAGAAACCCTTTTCGGCACAACTCAGGGACCAGATTTGGTAGCATGCTTGAGTCATCTGTTTCCACACTAATGCGGGGGTTGCACTCTTCCTCTTAATTTGTTCAGGGTAGGATTCTAGAGATGCTCTTCTTTCATGGTACATTTAGCTAGATATCCGGGGTGGGGATTGAAGAACTGACATCGCTCGTGGAAATTCACCAAGAAATATGTCAAGCCTGAGAAATTGGTCCAATTTACATCCATCACAGCTGCTAAAGTTGCTCTTTCTTGTTGAAACTTTGCACGCTGCCAGGAGGAAAAAAGAAAGAAAGAAAAGAGAGCTTGTGGCACAGAATGCCATTTTCCTAAAAGAGCCATTTTAAGATCCGCTCTGAATGTAAGGGATTTGAGTTCATCATATTAAGTGAAATATGCAGTCTCACAAAGGCAAGCATCACGCTTTCCTTCACATATGGAATCTAGGGATGGGAAATGAAAGGAGAGGAGGCAGGTATGAGGGATGAGAAAGGGGAAGATGGGATAAGAAAGACAGAGGGATTGATATGATCAAAGTACATTATATGCATGCACAGTATGTTATAACGAGCCACTCTGAACAACTAATATGTGAAAAACTTAGCAAAAAGATTCAAATTCTACCTGCTTTGCTGCCTTAGAGGCGCTCTGAGGGATCAATGCGCAGTTGCTGGAAATGCTCTCCCTACTGGGTGGGCAAAGCACCCAGGGCCTAGTGAAGACAGGAGCCAGGGGCTCTTTGGTACACCTCCCTCTTGAACATCTCTCTCTCTTCCTACCTACCTCTTGTCTGCCACTCTAGAAAGCCTATTACAGGCATGTGGTTCCCCATCTCACATCAGAACCTTACATCCCCACCACCACAGATGAACTTGGAGTCACTATTTCTTTCTCTGAAGACTAAAAATATACTTCTGAATAATGCATGAATGAAAAAGGAAATTAAAGGGAAGTCAGATGGTATTTTATATGAATTAAAACACAGTGTAATAGAATCTGTCAGATGCATTGAGGCAGCTCTTCAGGGACATTCATAACATTAAATGTCTACAAAAGAGAAGAAAACGTGTTCCTGATCCTTCAGTGGCTTCAGTGTCCACCTTAAGAAATGAAAAAAAGCTAGAGAGAGAGTTCAGTGGTTAAGAGCCCCAGTTGGGATCCCAGAACACACACGATGACTTACAAGCAGCCATAACTCCAGTTCCAGAGGATCCAACGCCCTCTTCTGGCTTCCACGGGCATTGCACATATGTGATATACATACACACATACAGACAAACACACCCATACAGATCAAATCAAAATAGATAAATCTTCAAATAAATTTTTAAAATCCCAGAATGGTGGTCCCTTAAATCCCATCACTCAGGAGGTAAGAGGATCTCTGTGAGTTACAGTGTAGCCAGAGTTACAGGCACTAATCAGTTCTAAAATAATCAGAAAAATAGATATTGTGAAGATAAGAGCACAGAGCAATGAGACACAATTGAAAGAACTACTAAAGGAAGTCAAGGAAAGCAAAGGTCGGTTTTGAAAAGATCCATAATATTTAGCTTACCTAGCCAAAGAGGAATGACATGAATTTCCAACACCAGGAGTGAAAGGTAATGTCACTACAAGGTAAACAGATTTCAAAGAATAATACTGAGACGTTATCTCAGTGAACTGAACAACTTAGATGAGCCACATACATCTCTGAAAGATACATGCTGTCAAAGCTCACCTCAGTAAATGGGCTAATGAAGCGAACCATTCTCAGGAGATGAACTGCAAATGACCAATAAACATGAAAAATGTTCAACCTCCCTAGCCATCCGATAAAAGCTGCATGAATTTCATTTTACCCCAGTCACTATAAAAACCAGCAAGAAATGCTGCTGAGGACGTGGACGGAAAGGAACCCCTGTATACTAATGCTGGGAATGTAAACTAGTCCAGCCACTATGGACCCAGCATGGAGGTTTCTAAGGAGATGGATAACATCATCAATTATTATTATATGGCTCAGCTATACCAATCCTGGTTATTTATCTAAAGAACTCCAAACCCACATATCACAGGTACACATGCGCATCAGTGTTTATCACAGCTCTATTCACAACTATTTCTCCCACTCTCAGCCTTCCTTAGTTGCCTCTAGTTCCTTGTCTAGGGTTGGGATCCTGTGACATTTGCCCCTTCTACGCTAGCATGTTTATTGGCGTTGTCTGTGTTCGGGTCTTTTGTTTAGGCAGCCATATTGATGAGGTATCATGAGTACATAGCTTCCATGACATTTCTAGAAGAGGCAATCTCACAGCAGATTTCCTGTTCCTTTGACTCTCAAAAACTTTCTTCTTCTGTGATGTGTGATGATCCCTGAGCCTTAGGTGCAGGAGCTATGCTGTAGATGTATCAGTTGGGACTGGGCTCAACAACGCTGTACTTTGATGAGTTGTGATTTTCTACAATGGTCTCTGTTGCAAAGGTAAGCTTTTCTGACGAAGGCTAAGAGCTACATTTATCTGTGGGTATAAGGATTTATACTTAGAATGCAGTTAGAAATTGTGCTGGTTTGGTAAAGTGATGGTAAAGATCCAGTTGGTATTTATATATTCAGTATATATATATATATATCAACAATTAAAGAAAAAGAGGCCGACAGACTCAGTCAGCTCTGATTGGACCCAGAGAGCCTTCACCCAGTAACTGATGGAAGAAATGCAGAGATCCACAGCCAAGCACCAGGCTGAGCTCCAGGAGTCCAGTCGAAGAGACAGAAGAGGGATTATGTGAGCAAAGAGGGTCAAGATCATGTTGAGGAAATCTACAGAGACAACTGAACCAAGCTCAAAGGAACTCACGAACTTTATACCAACAACTGTGGAATCTGTATGGGACCGGACTGGACCCTCTGCATACTGGAGATAGTTGTGTAGCTGGGTCTGTTTGAGGGGCCCCTGGCAGTGTGATCAGGCTCTATCCCTGGTGCATGAGCTGGCTTTCTGGACCCCCATACCTATGGTCGGACATCTTGCTCACCCTTGATGCAGCAGGGAGGGGTTTGGTCCTGCCTCAACCAAATGTACCAGGCCTAGCTGTCCTGCCATGAGAGAACTTACCCTGTTGGAGGTGGGGATGAGGGGTTGTGGGGAGGAGGGATGAGAGGGGGTCTGTGGTTGTTATATAAAATGAATAAAAAAAGAAAAAAAAAGAAAAAAAGGCCATGAATTTGAGGGAGATCAAAAGGAGAGATACATGTGAGAGGTTGGAGGGGGGAGAGGGAAGGGGGCAAGTGACATAATTATATTTTAATTTAAAATTATTAGCACAAGAACTATTAATAAAATTGTTGATAAAATAATATTATTAAATTGACAATATGTCATTTGCAGGAAATGCATGCAACGGGAAATAATCATACTAGGCAGATCAAGCCAGCCTCAGACAAATATTGTGTGTTTTCTCTCATTTATGCTCTCTAGACTTTACGTACTACAAAAATAAAGTCATATATATGGGTGTAAAAGTAGGAGTGCAACAGTCTAGAGGAGCAAAGAGGAGTAAGGAGGGAGAGAAGAAAAAGGAGAGAGAAGGGGTGTGGGGAGAATATATACTTGTATGAAACCTTTTAAATAATAATAATAAGCTGGATAATTATAAGTCATTCTTGGATTAATTAAAAAAATATTGACTTTGTAGCTAAAAATCTTAATACAAAGAAAATTCTCAGCCTAGATGGTATCACTGTCAAATTCTACCAAACAACAATTCCACGTATCTTCTGAAGCACTGAAGAGAACGAAATATTTTCAAACTCACTCCATGAAGGTTCATTGCCCTGATAACAAAACCAGACACTGGAAACAGAAAAACAGACCAGTAGCTTTTATGAGCTTAGATGCAAAAAGAATATCTAAATAAAAATTTAGAAAGTCAAACCCAACAATATAAAAAGAGAAAGTATATGATGGCCAAGTGAAACTTATTCCAGGAATGTGAGGCTGGTTCAAAATTCAAAAATAAACCCTTATAACTCATAAGCCTAACAGGCTAAATACAAAAAGATATGATCATCTTAAAAGATGTAGGAAAAAAATATCTGCCCAAATCTAAATCCATTTCAATAAAAAAAAATAGCTCCCAGCAAAATAAAGCATAAAGGGAAACTTCTCAACCTGACTAGAGTATCTTGCAATAGTATGACTAATATCATATATCTAATGGAGGACCTCTGGGGAAGAAGACAGGAGTATGTGCCCTTACTAATGCACGACATCATATTAGAGTTTCTGGTACAGCATGTCTGGTGTTTATGTGCAACACAACGTGACAGGGAAAGAAAAGAAGGCATAGCTATCGATCAGCAGGAGAAAGGGAAACCACCTTTAGTCCCATGGAACAATTATCTATGTGGACTTACACAAAAGCTACTAAAATGTTAGTTAGCAAGGTCACAGGATACACGTCAATAGACAAAATCAATTACTGCTACATAGAATTAAATTCCAGAAATTAAAGAATTTTAAAAGAGCTCTTTACAGTACTACCAAACACATAAACTTTTAAGGATGTTTGGCAAAAGATGTGTAAGGCATTCATACTAACAAATTAAAACAAGACAAAACCCCAGTGCTTAGATACCTAGATAAAAAGGCCTGACTCGTTGGAGAGATACACCATCTCAATGGATTGAAAATCCACAGGTTGTTAAAATGTTTGAGTAGAAGAATTATGTCTAGTTTCCCTGCTGTCTTAAATATTTAATGGCATCTCAAGTAAAATCATAGGAAGATTTTTGATGTCGATGTCATTGTAGAAATCAGAAGTAGATTCTTCTATTTTACATGAAAATGCAAAGATCCTAAAATGCCCAAAATAACTCTTGAAAGAATAAAGCTGTGAAACTCAAACTACCTGACCTCAATACTTTTATAAAGTTAAATAATCAAGACAGTGGCATTAATTTAAAGATAGACAACTAGATCATGGAGGAGGTATTATTTATATCACTACATATAAAAAAACTAACTCAAATGAATCATAAATATAAAATTTCTATAAGAAAACATGGTAGAGTCGGGTGTAGTAGCTCATGCTTTTAATCCCAGCACTTGGGAAGCAGAAGCAGGTAGGTCTCTGTGAGTGAGTTCAAGGCCAGCCTGGTCTACATAGTGAGTTCTAGGACAGTCAGAGCTACATAGTGAGACCTTGTCTCAAAAACACAAAACAAACAAAGGTAGAAAATTCATTGGACTAGGAAATTCTCTTAGATACAGTATGAAAAAGCGTAAGCTATGGGCAGGAAATATTGATAAATTAGACTTCTTCAGAAATAAATACCATTGAACGATAATTCAAGAAAATGAAAGGCAAATTGCAGGCCAGGATATGTTTTAAAGACAGACACAGGTGTGTACCCATGTGTGTGTATCTTTGAAGGACTTGTATCTAGTATATGTAAATAACCCTCAAAACTCAGGTTTGGGAGGGGGGAATACATTCACAGATTTCCACTGTGTCAGTTTTCTGTTGCTGTAACAAATATCCCGGCAAAAAGGCAATTAAGGGAGAAAAGGGTTTATTTTAGCTCACAGTTACAGGTTACAGCCCACCATAGCAGGGAAGCCACAGTGACAGAAGCTTGAAGCAGCTGGTCACTTCTCAGTCAAGAGCAGAGAGTAATAGATGTGCACATGCTTAGTCCTCAGCTAGATTTCTCTGTTCTTAGGCAGTCCAGGATCCCAAAACGGGGAATGGGGCTGCCCACTTTCAGGCTGGGTCTTCCCATATCAGTTACAGCAGTCAAGACAATGACCCACAGACATGGACACAGGCCAACCTCATCCAGACAATCCTCACTGAGACTCGATGACTCAAGGTTGTGTGAAGCAGACAGAAACTAACCATCACATACGGGCTACCGGCCTGTGTCCTACCAGCTAAACTAACCATCACATACAGGCTACCGGCCTGTGTCCTACCAGCTAAACTGGAAATCTTGGGTCGAAAGAGCTGTTTAGGAAAGACTGAGATGTGGCCATGGAATTGGGGATTGAAAAGATACCAAAGAGCCGGGCGGTGATGGCACTTGCCTCTAACCCCAGCACTCAGGAGGCAGAGGCAGACCGATCGCAGAGGACTGATCGCTGCCTGGTCTACAGAACAGGTTCCAGGACAGACAGGGCTACACAGAGAAACCCTGTCTCGAAAAATCCAAGAGAGAGAGAGAGAACAAAAGATAGTATTAAACTCATAGTCTCCCTGGGTTCTTCTCAGTTCTCCCTACACGCTTTCTTGTCTGATTTTGCCCTCTGGGAAGGATTAATCATTTCTTCCGTGCCTCATTCTACATTGTTGTTTCCTTAGCAGTTGAGGTCAGAACTCCATGCAACCTTCAGAGAAAACAGGGCTGGGCGACAGGAGGAGACTCGTGTTGAGGAATATCTAGAAAATTCCTTAAGACGTGGGCATTTTTTTTTTTTGAGTAGTCAGCCAAGAGGGATAAAATGTAACTTGTGATATGGCTCAACACACGATGTAGATGTATTTACTAGTTCGAAGATTAGCCTGCTGTGGGTCTAAGAGCTTGCTGGTCTGGCTAACACAAGCCAGACCCAGAATTATTATTTCTGTAATAAGAAAGAAATGGAACCACCCCTAGATTAAGAGCTACAGGCAGTCAATAGACGCTGAGAGATGAAAATCTGTTTTCTCCAGGGATGAGCTCCCTAATAGGTTGGTTATCCAATCCCAAGTGATCACCCCTAAGCATATGTACATATACGCGTAAATGGACTTAGTATGTTTTGTGTGTGTGTGTGTGTGTGTGTGTGTGTGTGTCTGTGTCTGTGTCTGTGTATGCAACAATAATAAATTTGTCATGAATCTGAGAGGCGTAGAGGGGAAACGCAAGGGAGACAAAGGGGTAGAAACGGTATAAATACAGGACTCAGGTATGACATTCTCAAAACTATACCAAATTTTAAATTCAAAAAAGAAAGAAATGGGACTGAAAGATAGGAAGAAAAAGGAAAATGCTCAGAGACTTTAGCACTCAGGAAAGAAGGTGTGGCTGCCACACTGCATCATAACACTCCTTAGTCTTTCAACTTCGCCATGATGGCCAGATGCCTGGCACCAGTCGCAAGCTCTATTAAATGCAGTTCGGGGCTGTACTCAAACAGAAACACCACCACAGAGGGCTGATGTTCAAGTGAGGACCTGATCCTGGTGGTAACAGGAGAAGCACCAAGGGGCCAGGCGATTGACCATCAGAGGCCAGATAACAGACACACAGTCTGTTCCCGCAGGTGGGGGCCACACACAATGTGGAGCCCGGCTGGCACTCCAGCAAGGAAGTCAGCAGGAAGCTGCTTCACTAGGAATGACTTCAGATCCCCAATATCTCCAGAGATGGGAAAGCAGAGCCTAGGTGGCATTCAGGAGTCCTAACGTTTTCTCCTCACTCCTCCTTTGGCTAGGATGATGCTGAGTGTGGCACCCCAGGCCTGTCATCTCAGCACTGGGGAGGTGGAGGTGGAAGGATCAGGAGTTCAATGTCATCTTCAACTACACAGTGAGTTTCTAGGCCAGCCTGGGGTACATAAGAACCCACCTTAAAGCTGGTGGCACTCCCCTTTAATCCCAGTACTTGGCAGGGCAGAGACAGGTGAATCTCTTTGAGTTCCAGATCAGTCTAGTTAGTCTGCAGAGCAAGTTCCAAAATCCATCAGTCAGTCAATATATAAGTAAGTAAATGACAAGCTGACTAGGAATTACTGCATCTTCTGCTTTAACTCTCCCCAGCCATTCCCATAAGAAACTGTGGGCCTTTTGCCTAGGCCGACACTCAAAGGAATTCATAGCCCTACGAGGCTTTGTCAGCCAAGCGGCCCCAGTGGAAACTGGGTCTCTCCTGAGGGTATTTCAACATTCTGAGAGGTTGTTTAGTCTCAGCAAGGAGCACACTGACTTCCCTTGGCCCAATGTCAAGTAACCCATATATTTAGACTATTAATACCTGAAGTTTGAAATTCCCTTGGTTACATACACTACATTGTCTTTGCCAACTACAGCACAGGGTGATTAAAGGCAGCAACATGTGCACTTCATGTCCTATTACACCGTCAGAGCCTCAAGCCGTAGCTACTATCTAGGGGAGCCTCAGATGTTTACAGTCAATTACAGTAAGTTCAAGCCAATGTCACTCAAGCAATCCCTCCAAAGAATCAAAGTGAATCAAAGCAAATTGCTTCTCTGGAAGAATCAAAGTCAAGGCCACAAACATGGGAAACAACCTGCCATGTGTCCTAATTCCTATCACATCTGCCCTCAGTTCCCCAATTTGGTGCAAAAAATGGGATTTAGAGAGTTTATCAAGGATTTAATCAAGTAGCAAGCCCAGTGACAAGTTTTTCTGATGTTGTTTTCTTGCTGGAATGAGTACACAGAGTCCCTGGTCTCTGGGGTAGGCTCTTGATTATAACAAATGAATTGTTCTCCATTCTGATGAACAGGAAAGGCCAGAAGCAATTATGTTACCCATGACTGGGGTCTGGGCCGGATGTTTCCAGGTTCTTGACTTCTTATTGAAAGGGTTGAAATAAAGGCTCACACATATTTGTGAAGAGAGGAAGCAACTTAATTTGAAGTGAAGCTAGAGCACAAATTAGGCAGGGATACACTACCAAGATTGACAATGGGCCACAGAATCCTCCAGGGACCCCATTCTTGCTTGAGGCTTCCTTTTATGGGGCTCAACAGAAGGCGGAGTTTAGTTGCTAAGAAGCCCAACGAGCGCAGCTCTGTTTCGAATGGTGGAATATGTCCTGTTATCAATTTCCTACTGTGCATGGCCCTTCCCATAGTGCACCTGATTTTAATCATATGCAGGCTTAAGTATGCACAGATGTAAAGGTGGTAGGGATTCTCTCAAGTTTACGTGAGGACAGTTTTGCCTTGGTGTACAGGTTCCCAAGACCAGTTCAGACTGGATCAGTCTTTCCATTCTTTCCTAATACACTGGGAATATATCTGAGCAGAAACTAACTTCGATTATTGTCAGAATAGGAGAAACTCGTTCCATTGTGCAGAGACGGGGGCACATGCAGCTCAATTAGGTGGGTGTCTGAGGTTGCCAAGTGCATTGTTCAAAGAGGATTGAATCGTTGAGTAGTGTGAGTGTGTGTGTGTGCGTGCGTGCGTGCGTGCGTGTGTGTGTGTGTGTGTGTGTGTGTGTCTACATAATCCAAACCAAGTAGAGTCCCAGGTTACTAAACTACCCCCTACGCGCCAGCCCTAATTGGGATTGAAGTGACATGATTAGTTCAGAGGGCAGTGTCATTATTTTTAGTGATTCAGAGAAAGAGCCTCAGAGCTGATTACCTGAGATCAGATCCTGGCTCTGATAAACCTACCAGTTGTGTGACCTCAGGAGAATTAAACTCTTTATACCTTAGGACCCTTATCTGTAAAGCAGAGCTTCCTCTTCTGGCCATCAGGACTCTTGTTGTTTCTGGCACCATCTGTGTGACCTTCCAGCTCAGGACCTGAGAGCCCCTCCTTCCTCTAGTAGACAAGTAGAGGAAAAATGAGAAAGGCCTTACCAGGCAGTGGTGGCACACACGTTTAACCCCAGCACTTGGGAAGCAGAAGCAGTTGAATCTCTGTGAGTTCAAGGCCAGCCTGGTCTACAGCATGAGTTCCAGGACAGCTGGGACTACACAGAGAAACCCTGGTCTGGAGTGGGGTGAAGGAAAGACTTGAAACCTTGAGGTCACCTTAGGAATGAGGCTGAGCTATCAGCATCAGACCAGTGACCCTGCCTCAGACAGCAGGCTAGACCCAGGCAGAGTATCAGGGTTTCCATGGGAAGAGACGGCCTCTGCATATGGAGCTAGCTCTGCCTCTGCCTAGGCTGTGTGGCCCAAAGAGTTTCCAACCTCTCTCTGACGCTGGTTTATAAATTCCCACGGGAGAGTCATGATTGGGAAAAAGGTGCTCAGGTGGTCCTCTCTGCCACCTCCTCCAGTGAAGCCTGATCTCTACAGCCTCCAGTCAGACACACAGCTGTGCTGGTTTGAATGAGAATGGCCCCCATAGGCTCATGCGTTTGAATGCTTAGTTCCCAGTTGGCAGAACTGTTTGGGAAGGATTAGGAGGTGTGGCCTTGTTGGAGGAGGTGTGTCACTGGGGGTGGGCTTTAAGGTTTCAAAAGCCCACGACAGTCCCAGTCTTGTGCGCTCTCGCTCTCTCTCTCTCTCTCTCTCTCTCTCTCTCTCTCTCGCTCTCGCTCTCGCTCTCGCTCTCTCTCTCTCTCTCTCTCTCTCTTCTATTTGTGGATCAGGTGTGAACTCTCAGCGACGGCTCGTGCACCATGTCTGCCAGCCGCCATGCTCCCTGCCATGGTGGCCATGGACTCACCTTCTGATACTGTAAACAAGCTCCCAACACAGTGCTTTCTTTCCTAAGTCGTCTTGGTCCTGGTCTCTTTATAAGAATAGACAACAGCCAAGGCTGTAACCTGGTCCCACTGCTCCAATCTGGATAGAAATTGAAATCAGCCATTTCCTATACTCCATTTTTACAAACTTTCTTGCCAGCTTGATCTAGCAGCCCTAGGAAAGGGATTAGAGAGGGACCTTAGTTATATTAAAAGGCACCTACTAGGGTCCAAGCATACGGCCTCTTCCTAAACCCTGAAGTTATTTGTAAGTCTAGAGCAGACGCCCCAGTGCGTGGTGCATCAGAGAACATTGCCAACACCAGGGACCCTCTCATAATCCCAGAGTCTGGATCATTAGGGGGGGAGAGAGCTGGGTGCAGGCCTGAGTTCCAACATGATTTTAGAAAGTGAAGAGTGAGCTTGATGTAGAAACCAATTGTTCTAAGGGCCAACAGAGGAGACTAAACCAGGTAGAGTAGGAAGACCCCTAAACTCCTATCACCTTGATTAAATGACCAACCACATCCACACTGCCCACACATGGCAATTTAAGACCTGAAGAAACATGGGCCGCTGTTATAATGTAAACAAACACACAAGCCTGCTAGGGAACTTGTAGCCCTCGGGGGTCAGGTAGCTGGGTCTTCCAGCCTCTTGATTATGTTAGTTCTATCTGGCAGCTGTTGCTTAGATGAAAGGCAAATTGTCTTTCTCACTGGGGAAAAGAAGGGATCCCATTCTTTCTGATGAAAAATAAATAAATAAATAAAGCTGCAGAGACATGCAACAACCCACACTGTGGTCTGGGGGGGCCTGCATTCCTGTGGCGAGGAGTCATGAAGAAATATCCCATGAGAAAGGGAGCAGCTCCGGAGAATGCTTACCTGAGAGGCCACCGATGAGCCGCTGTTGGCCCTAGGCCCGGGTCTAGGCTTTGCAGTGTCCTTGTAGGAAACTGTAGGGTATTCCTAGAACAGGTCCGGAAGTCCAGGCACACCACAACACACACACACACACACACACACACACACACACACACACACACACACACACACGGGAACACGAGGTTCGCCAGGCAGCTTCAGACTCCCGGCAGGCAAAGAAGCCAGAGACTTCTCCTTCAGAAACAGCAAGTCCAAAGCTACACAGGGTGGCTCACACCTACGATCCTGAGAAGGCTGCGGCAGGAGGATTGCCAAGAGTACAAGACCAGTATGGGCTAGAGAGTGGGACTGTCTCAAAAGCATACACAAATTTAAAACATTTTTAAACGAAGGAAAGAAAAGGAAGAATGGAGACACAAATAATGTTAAGAGCTTTTTTTTTTTTTTTAATTTCAGGAAGAACACAGGCAACTAATTACTTTCTTACAGACAGCAACAAGCTGTGACTGCAGCAGGAAGGAAGTGGGTCACTTCTCAAACTTCAGTAATTCGGGCAGCCATTTACAGGTGTCACAGACACAATTTTATTAAAATTGTGCATAGATCTCATACTTACATTTCAAAAAAAAACTTCTTTTATTCTGGTATCAAAATAGTTATCTTTTTAAAATACCTTGAAAAGCTGTAATATAATTATCTTGCCATATATTAAATACTCTCCTAAAATATCAATCATTTCTCTCCCATCTCTCATAGGATCTTACCTTACCTCCATTGCCACTGTCTTTATTTCTTATTCTTTTCGTTTCTTGGCATCTTTGACACTTATCCAAGATAGGTAAGAAAAGGAAAAGATTTTCCTTACAAGCCCTTTATTTAAAAAAAAATAATAAAAATAAAAGTAAAGGAAGGAAGGTGGGAAAGATGGGAAGGAAAGAAGGAAGGGAGGGAGGGAGGGAGGGAGGGAGGGAGGGAGGGAGGGAGGGAGGCAGACACATAAGTTAGGAGCAAGCAAGCTGGTGAGAGCATTTAGCATGACACCACAGAGTCTTTTTAGTAGAGCTATGCAAGCCCTGGACTTACATACACCAAATACCAATTAGCCTTGTAGTAATAATTTGGGCTCAGCAGCACCGTCTAGTGGCCAGGCTGTATCAAAACCCAACAATGGGAACCCAACCATTTTGACACTGGGTAATTGGGACATGAGGGGCTGGAAGTCCAGTTAAAGAGACCAAACTTTTTGTTTGTTTGTTTCTTTCTTTTAGAGATCACAAGTCAACTGGATTCTAGAAAATCCACTCTGGACACAGGTTTCCTACAGAGTCTCAGGGCACAGCCCGGGAACGCCAGCTTCACACAATACTGAAATGTTCTGTCAGAAGCTGGACTCGGGTAAGGATTTCTTCCGACCTAAGGAAAGAGTGTGGTATTTCACCCTCTGCAGGGTGCCATAAGAATTCTGTTCTCCAGGAATGGTCCTTTGCGAGGTGCCAGCTGTACTGGCTCTTGGGGGCCTGCTGGCTTTGCGAGGGAGGTGAAGGGAGCTAGGCGCAGACCGGATGTCCCTCTCCATGTGGTTGCCCAGGCCCCTGGCTGGGCTCTCTTGAATCCTGAGGGCAGGGGATGAGCCTCGAGCCTGCTCGTTCTTGGCAGGGCTCAGCCTGTCACTCACCAGGGAAACTGGGGGTGCTGTTGGGGAGCTCTCAACCCTGAGAGGCCTCTTGTGCTCTTTCTTCCAAAACACAGACTTCAGAAGAGTGAACGTCCCCAGTCCCCTGTCTTTATCAGGGGCCCTTTCCTCCACAGTAGCCCTAGCCTTCATCTTGGGTAAAGTACCTGGGCCATTGTCCTTAAAGTTTCTGAACAACCCAGTGGAGGGGGAAGGTGGGCTACTCTGGCTTTCCACCTGACCGCTTCCCTTCCAGGTTGTCATCTTCTGGCCCTCAGGGCGGGCTGGTTTTTCATCCCCCACTGAGGGCATCACCGTGAGGGGCAGGTCAAACTTTTTGGGGAGCTTGATATCCTGACTTGCATTTCCTGTTCGTGTCCTGGCTGTGTTCAGACCATCATCTAAGGAGCCCAGGGCTGGATGGTGGTTGAGGTGGCATGAGGAAAGGGGCACTCTGGTTGCTCCTTGACCGATGGCTCGACCACTGTCATCACTTTTAGCAGGAAGGGTGCCGTCCGACCTAGGCGAAGCTGACTTCTCATCCCCACCAGCAGCGCGTGTCAACAGTGGCACAATGGACTGGCTGGTGGACCGGGGTCTTCGTCTGGACTCGAGGTATTCCACCAACTCAACAGACGCCCCAGGCCGTTTCTCCCTGTGTCCAAAGGACCATCTCAGGGGCATGGTCTTGAAGGGCCCGTGCCTGGATCGGGAAGCAGGAGGTGCCTTCATGCTAATACTTCGGCCACCAACACCCCGAACCAAAGGCTTAGACTCAACCCCTCCTGAAAGAGATACAAAGACCATGAACACTTGATAGGGGTATGTTCAGTGCCAGCCATCAAGCAATGATGTGTCAAGCACAGGGCTGGGCACAGCAACTATAGTATGAGCCAGACACACAGCGGCCCTGCCCTCAAGGCCACCAATGGTTTCATCCACTATTCCACAGAATCCACGAATACATTTAAAACCACAGGGAAAGCCACGGGCAACGAAGGCACAGCCTTCCTTGATATCCACAGAGGATTGCTGCCAGGATCCCAGCAGACAGCAAAACGTGAGGCTGCATAAACCTCCTCTATAAAATAGTGGAGTGTTTGCACATAAGCCACACACATCCTTCCATAAACTAAATCTTCTCTAGATTATTTGTGATACAAACACAAAGCAAATGCTATGTAAACAGCTGTCACGCCATATCACTTAGGGAGTAATCACAAGAACAATTTATTTGAGCATGTTTGGTACAGAATTTTTTTCCCCTACCTGAGGTTGACTGAATTAGCAGACAAGGAATCCTACATGTTGAGGGCTTACTGTGTCCACACACCTGCAGCCAGACCACTGAAGGGTTCACTCAAGTCAGCTGCCCTGAGATCTAACACCATTATCATCCATACTTTAATTATGTCTATGGACAGAATGCTTAGCAAATGTCTCTCAAATTGAGTCAAAATTAAGTACTTGTACTTTAAAATACAAGAACATATTCCACACTGGGCCCAAAAGAAAACAAAGAAACTGTAGGCTTCATTTTATTAGAGTTGAATTTCATGTCTTAGTATATTTTGCAATTATCTGTAAATATCTGGGAAAGTGGTTTTAATTAAGTGGTTAGTCTTAAGTGTGAAGTTTAGAATCTAACAAGCCATCATGATCCAACTTGCAAACACACAGTCGCCAGTGTACACGAGCACGCACATGCACACACACACACACACACACACACACACAATGTATTATGCAAGCATGTGGAGATATACAAAGCAGGGTAGAGAAATGGATACCCAAAATGAAGAAATGTGGAAGGGCTTTCAGGTGTTACACCTGACTTATTTTCCTAATTCTTTTCTACAGATCAGCCCTTCTAAAGGGAACATACATGATCGACACTCCGTGCCTTTCCTAAGACATGTCACCATTGCTGTACTGCCAGAACTGCTTGACGCCTGACTTGTACAGCTCACATGACTGCCCCTGTTCCACGTGGGCTGTGCGCTCCTTAGTCAATTCCAAAAGTATGACACTGGTACCCACAACTGGCTGCTGACCATATGCTACTACTCATGGATTGTGAGTGTTATGGGTTGAAGGCTTACATCCCTCCCGGTTCATAAGGGGAAACTTTAATCTCCAATGCTGTGGGATGTTCTCTATGCTGTGAATGTATTGCTATGATTGATTGATAAATAAAACACTGATTGGCCAGTAGCCAGGGGGGAAGTATAGGTGGGACTAGCAGAGAGGAGAATGGGGGGAACAGGGAGGCGGAGTCAGGAGGAGACGCTGCCAACCACTGCCATGAGGAGAAGCATGATGTAAGATACCGGTAAGCCACGGGCCACGTGGCAAGGTATAGATTAATAGAAATGGGTTAATTTAAGATATAAGAACAGATAGCAAGAAGCCTGCCACAGCCATACAGTTTATAAGTAATTAAGTCACTGTGTGTTTACTTGGGAGATGCTAGTGGGAGAGATTTGTCCCAACTGCCGGCAGGCCGGGACACAGGAAAACTTCAGCTACACTCCAAGGTCATGGCACAAGACGTGAGGCTTTAGAGCAGTGTCCTTACCAGAAGAGGTAAGAAAGCACAGAGCTCTTTCTGACTCTGCATCATAGAAGAACATTCCTGTAACTCAACCTAACAGACCCCTGATCCCACCCTGCAGAGTCACGCGAAGTAATAAGGCCCTGGCCTATTTCTATTACAGCAGTCCCAAAGAGCTGTAACAGAGACCAACTCTAAAGATCATCAAGATGGCTTGCCACAAAACACCCATGTGGGGAGGTCCTGAGATTCTCAAGCACACAGGTGTGAGGTCAGGGAGAGCAAAGGCCACAGAGAATGCTGGGGTAGGAATCTAAGAGCACAAGTACACATCTGCCCAGCAACTGAGGAGGTGGGGGGGGGGTGGTGGTAAAAATGCTGGACCAGCCACACGCCGATATCAGAGGTTCCACGGGGATCTCAGCTGCCGGGGTTTTCACATGTCATTTTTCATATCTTTTCCTTTAGAGAATCTCTTTAGACTGGCCAGGAATAGACCCAATTCCACCCAAAATACTTTGTCATTTCGGTTCGCATTAACCTTCTGGCTCCACCATTCAGCTCCCCGCACCCAGGGAAAGATGAAACACTGTTCTGGAGGCGAAGGTGTGTGTGAAGCTTTCTTGATCCTCATCCGCAGCCCTTAGAAGGGCAGAGAGGGGAGTTTTGCTGCAGGAGGACAACGCTGTGGCTTTTCAACCTTCACCAGGTGGAGTGGCCTGGAGCCCTGGCAGGTGGTGAGAAGACCTGGATACTGCTGTAAATAACCACTTTTCTCTTCTTCCTGGTGTGATAAGGGCCCTGGGCCAGGGATGACAGCAACCCACACTACAGAATCCAAAGGACCCCTTCAGTTCGCCTCTTTTTGGAGAAAAAGCACCCTTTATGCCCTTTCATCTATTTATTGCCCCATAACAGGGTCTGAAGGGGGCAGGGACGGAGAGCCTTAGATAAACTGAGAAATAAATGCCATAAGCAAAGAGGAAGTAGCAAGCACCCACATGGCCACTCGCTCACTAACCAAGCATCCCACCTCATACCCAGTACCCAAGATCCTTCTCTGTATCCCACCCCTTATCCAGTACTAAAGCCCTTGCTCTGGGAGATGGACCTCTGGAAAACAGGGAGCTAGGAAGAAAGGTGAGATCCAGGAAGCCTGAGAACCACGAAGGACCTACAGCCATTTAAAAAAAAAATTATTCATTTTTATTGTATGTGTGTTTGTCTCCACATACATGTGTACCATGTGTGTGCCTGGTGCTGTGGAGGTCAGAAAAGGGGGTCAGACCCCTGGAACTGGAGTTACAGATGGGTGTGAGCGACTATGTGGGTGCAGGGAACTGGACGCAGGTCCTCCGCAAGAAGAGCAAATGCTCTTAACCACAGAGCCACCCCTTCAGCCCACGGGGCCACGCCTCCAGCCTAAGGCTTACAGTCTTCAGCTGCATCTTCCAGGAGGTTGTACACGCCCTGCAGTAGACACAATGATCTTTTCTCGGGCCTACAGGCACCCTCTGTGGTACGGGTGGCATCAGTTCTGATGATGGATACAGCCCCAACCACAGGGCAGCTGCTCCGAGGGATGCCATCTCTGCTCCTGTCCATGGGGGACCACACTGATGATTCTCATGGCACTTTTGTTCCTTGGCTAGTGATATGCTCTCCAAGTCGAGGTCACACTGTGCTGTGGGCAGGGGCCTTAGCACAACCAGAGCTGGAACACAGGAGAGCTCTGTCTCTGACTTCAGTGTCCAAAACAACCTCAGTCCCTCCCTGTTCCTTGGCTGATCGTTCATTTTGCTTTTATACCCCTGGATGGCCTGGCAACCACTTCTGTGTGGAGGGCAACTGAGAACAAGCCTGACCCCAAACTTCCCTGGGTCCTTAGAAGTTTAGGCAGCGATATACAGACAAGCCGGGCTACTCCACTTCCTCCAAGACTGAGCCAGGTGGACAAAGCTGGGCAAGAGAAGGGCTGGGTGTCACACCTTCAACCCTTGGGAGCCATATCACTGTCTGTTAGTTATTTTCGCTGTTACCCTGCAAGAAAATGTCACGAAACACGACAGAATCCGCTAAAGAGTTTATTGAAAGAACAGGGATAGCGGGTGACCGTACGGGAGACACGTGTGTGTAGAAGAGAGTTAGATCAGTTATGGCGGCTTTTTATAAGGCGGGGCGTGTCCAGGTAGACGTAGATGACTGTAGCCATGCTGCACGCCTGCGTGGCTACGTGACATCACGGATCCTGGTCACGCGAGATGCCTTGACCCCGAAATGGCTATCCTGACCCGGGCCTGGCTTGGCGGATGTGTCCGCCAGGCATATGCAAACACGCCCAACCCCTTCACCGTCCCTTTGCACACCCCAAGAATCATTCCGAGCTAGAGAGGAAAGAGGGAGCCTTGTAGGCAGAACCGGAAGAAGGAACAACAGGGTCGGACTGGGTGTGGTGACTCAGACCTATAATCCCATCCATCCCTCAGGAAGCCGAGAGATTATAAATACCTGGCCAACCTGGGCTCCACAGTGAGAGCCTGCCCCAAAGTAGAAATGACAAAGAAGAGGGCCCAGCAACAGAGTATGAAAAACAACAAACCAAACCCAACCCAGGAGAGCAGCTCCTAACGAGACAAAGAAGAGCAACCAACGACCTTGAGGGCGAGACAAAGGCATCGAGGCTGAAAAATGTGACCCTCGGGAATGAAAGTCCGGCACATTCGTAGGTGAAAATGTCACAAAGTTTAAAGATTGGACACTTCTGCACACAGACCCGAATGGCAGAGACGCAAACCACAGGGGGAAAGGTAGGGGAGTGAGGAGACGGAGCCAGGAGCCCCAACAAACGACCAGAGGAATCTGAAGGCAAGAGACAATCAATCAAGAGAAACACAAGACAATGTCCCAAAGAAAGGTTTGAGTGTGTAGAAGGAAAGGCACCTGACATCTGGGTGGGGCCGAACACTCAGCCATGTGCTAGAATTTCTGAACTGCAAGGTCAAAGAGAAAATCTTAAAAACTTCCAGCCAGAAAGAACAAGAGACACTCACGTGAAAAAGAACAGCCTGGGTTTCTCACCTGCCGCCCAGGGGCAAGGAGAGCGTGGGAAATCAGCTACAGATGCCGAAAGCCAAAGATTGCAATTGCAGAGCCCCAGGCCCGCCGGGCTGCCACCCACTGGGGCGAAAGAAAATATTTCTGGCTGAGCAAGGATTTAGAGCTGGCGTGCCTGAAGGGCTCTACAAACACTGACAGAGCAGAGATCTCAGGGCAGAGGGCAAGGAAGACAAACACAAAACCACAGCTCATCTCAGCCCCCTGCATTCCGTGAACTGTGTCCGTCCTCCACAGGGACGGCCAGGCAGTTCCAGAAGGTCATCTCAAGTCGGGGTGCATGGGACAGGAATTCTAACAGTATTCTGAGAGTATCGACCTGAAGTCACGGAGGAGTGCACTTCCCCCAACAGAGCAGAGGCATCTGCAGAGAGGGTTTCAAAGCTCTGGCTGTGGGAGGAATGTCATGGGGGAGGGGGCAGCAGCGGAAGTACAACTCTGGTTACTGGAGTAAAGAGAGAAGGCAAGGATGGAACAGAGCGCGCCTGGCAGGAAACAGCTGGTTCCTTATAGCCGTATAATAGCAGGGAAATGTGATTGATGGCAAACAATGAGAACGTAGACGGTAACGAGGTCAGAAGAAAAGCAGGATTTGCAAATTAATTAGAAAAGGGAGACAACAGCAACCAAGTCAACCAAGAGGAGGGACCAGGAGAGGAAGAAAACCAGCAAGGAACATGTATTACAGGTACTTGGTTCGCTCCCTCCCAGTATTGCATTCTCCTAACCAAACCGGAATAGGGCCATGGATGGGGCTCAGCAGCACAGTGTGTCCCAGCATGCATGAGGTCCTGCATTTTACCTCCTAGCACAGCAGTGAAAACAACAACAAAAAAAGTGACTCTTTCCTTTTGACCTTAAAAGGGGCAGGGGGTCTGGAGACAAAAGCTTGGTAACTAAGCCTGCTCTAGCAGAGGACCAGGGCTGGATCCCCAGCAGCCACAAGGCGGCCAACCATTATCCAGTCCCAGGGGATGTAATGCCTCTTCTGGTACCTAGGTGTAATGCATGCATGGGTACACACACACAAAAAAACCACTAATATACATAACTAAAATAAATAAACCTTTTTAAAACAGCAATTTATTTACCAGAATCCACCCAAAATGAACTAAAAAAGAAAGCAAAAAGAGAAGGGCAGGAGCAAATACTAGGCAAGTGTGGACAAAGAGAAGAGACAAAATTATCAATGTGGAGTCCAAGGTTAAAACCAGAGAGCAATAAAGAACAATTACAAAGCTAAAAAGTGCAGTTTATAATGGATCACCTTCACGGTCAGAGGTGAGTTTAAAGCCAGGCCCAGTGGCTCATATGGGTAAACCCAGCCCTTGAGAGACAGTGGCAGAAGGATCAGAAATTCAGGGCTATCTTTGGCTGAGTAGTGAGTTCAAGACCAGCCTGGGCTATAATACTTTCAAAAAACAAAAACAAAACAACAATTACAAAAAGAGATGCATTTGGAGGCGCGGGGGGGGGGGGGGGGGGGCACTGAATAAAGCAGTCAATCGCCTAATATCATAGATGATACAAAGTGCTCAAGCCCTCAAAAAGACTACATCTAATTTATATATACATAGAACACTTATTAAATAACAAAACAGCCTTTACCACAAAAGAAGATAACCTTTGAAAAGCTCATTCTTGGACCACAATTTAACGAATTAGAAACAAAGAATAAAAAGGCGACCAGACAGTCCCGAATACTTGAAACTCCCTGATACCATCAAAATGGGAATGTACACTGAAATAAAATATTATCCAGAAAGATCTTGGAAAGGAAGAAAACATACTAAAACCTCTGATGCCCAAGAAAAGCCACCGAGGACTTTTATCAACAGGAGGCCTGTCCTGACAAGTGGGGGACACCCAAGTCCCAGGGCCCTTTATTCACAAGGGTCTCTGGGAAGAATTTCTTGGGATTTTTTTTTTCCCATAGTCACATCTTTCAGTAATTGATAAATTAATTGTAAAATTAAGGTGTTTTTATATTCCTTCAGATGAACAGCACCTTCTTCTCATATCTGCCCCAGTTCTGTTGGTTATAAACCCCACAAAACTCTTGTTTTAATCAGGGTTACTACTGCTATGATGAAACACCATGACCAAAAGCAAGTTGAGGAGGAAAGGTTGATTTGCCTTACACTTCCACATCCATAGGTCATCAGTGCAGGAAGTCAGGGCAGGAACTCAAGCAGGGCAGACATCTGGAGGCGGGAGCTGATGCAGCACTCCATGGAGGGGTACTGCTTACTGGCTTGCTCCTCATAGCTTGCTCAGCCTGCTTTCTTATAGCACCTGGAACCCCCAGCCCAGGGATGGCCCCACCCACCATGGGCTGAGCCCTCCTCCATCAATCACTAATTAAGAAAATGCCATACAGGTTTGTCTGCCTACAGCCTGATCTTCTGGAGGCATTTCCTCAACTGAGGCTCCCTCTTTTCTGATGGCTCTAGCTTGTGTCAAGTTGACATCAAACTAGCCAGTGCCCTGACCCAGTCCTTTCAATGTACAGTGTCATCCCAACACCCCACAGCCAGCGCTCCCGGCAGGATGGCATTCCTGGGCAATCTGTGCTTCTCTGCAGAGAGCTGCAGACATGTAAGCTCTGTGGGAAAAGAAAAAGGATGTAGTGTCGTTCCTCAGAGTCCATGGGGGATCGGCTCCTGCAGATGCTCAGTTCCTTGGATGCTCAAATCTCTTATGGAAATGTAGTATTTGTGTGTAGCTGACACACACCCTACTGTGTGTTTTATACTCTGTACAATTCCATGATTGTTAACTGAACAGGACCATTCCTGGGCATTGAAGGACACTTGGCACCCCTGCCCCCCATTAGGACTCACTCACCCCTATTAATTTTGAAAGATAAAAGTTCTCTCTTGTATATGAGAGAGGACTAAATCCCTTATGGAAACCTCTCTGCTAATGTTTGCTCTTGCTCAGATTTGACGATACGACTAGATTTTGCAACCGTCTCAGAGCTTCTAGAACAGGTTTCAAAACTCCATCTCTATTTTATCCATACTACAAGAGGGAAAGCTCCCTTAGAAAGCAAGGCTCTTCCAACAGCCAAGCAGAAGAAATCTGAATGTGAAGTTGTTGGCAGCCACGTGCCTCAGAGGACAGTTGGAGGAGCCCAGGAGACGGCTGTGCTGTCTGTCTCTGCAGCAACTCCAGGGCTGTGCCTGACGCTTCTCTGAAGACCCCATTGAAAAGCTGGGTCATTCTTTGGAGCTGCCTCCTCATGGAAGGGTGTCCAAAACATTTCCCCTTGGGAGAGAGGGGCAGCCCAGGGTGCCATGCCTTTCGACAGAGCTGAGATGAATCAGTGACTTAACACAGGCAGTACTGACAGGAATGAGCAGGCTGGAAGGGCCTCTCTCTTGTTTATAGGCACTCTCCCAAATGTGGGAGGACAATGTAAGAGAAAAAGTAATACCTACCCGGTGAAAGCAAGACAGAACCCATTGCGTTCAATTCAATCCCAAGGGAATGAACTCCAAGGACTTGGACAAGTTCATGATACACACATACACTCCTGCAGCATTCCATCTGATGGTGAAATGGTGGAGGCCCCAAATGCCAAATGCCAGGGAGTAAACTAATGAGCTGACTCATGAACTATAAACCAGGAGGCAGCTTGAAGATGCTACCATCACACTGGTCCACTCACTAACATCTGCTGGAACTCTGGGATGTGCCAGGAACCGTGCTGGGTTCTCAGATAAAACAGTGACTGAAGTACATGGAACGATGCAGCTGGAGAGTTAGCACATATACCATGGCCCTGCATTCCACCCCTAGGTATGGACTCAACGGAAACACAGGCATACGTACAGCAGAAGACATGAGTTCAAATCTCACAGCAGCACAGGTTGGTATCCCCTATCCAGAGTGGCTGGGACCAGAAGTGTGGAAGGTTTCAAATCTCTTCAGATGTTGGAATAGGTAGAATGAGGTGGTTTTCCGGAGCTAGGACCCACTTCTAAACACAAAACTCTTTTTTATACCTCATGCATACCTTATGCACGAGAGTAAAGGGAATTTTTATGTAATATTCCTAATAATTTGTGCACAAGACAAGACTTCATAGTATAAAATTCTCTACTGGTGGTGACATCATATTGGTAAGAAATTTTATGTTTGGAAGCCTTTGGGATTTCCAGCTTAAGCGCACTCAGCGGACAGCATTGATCATAACTCCAAACTGGAGACAATGCCTAACTCTAGCCGCACTAGAATAAAATGTCATCTGTCCTTCCAATGTGGGAAATACTGGTGAGGGAGATGGTGCCATCTGCCAAGGAGCAGACACCATCCAGAGATAACCCAACGTGTGGGCTCCACAGAGAAACGGCACAGATTTACAAAGAATCCACCAGTATCTCAGGAACTGAAGATCTGTAGTAATTCAAGACACTTCCTTTGGCAAGTGGGCCAGATTTCTCTGGGGCTGACTTCTGTACTAGGCTCTGCAGCAACCTCTACTCCGTAGTGAATCTATAGAAGGCAGAGGCTGGTCCCTCCACCTTACCCTGCATACGCTTTCCTAATCCCTGCCTTTGCTTTTGATCTCTTTCTCTCACATACACAGGCTAACTTCTGTACAGAGAACTCAGAATCTCTGAGTTGATCTTATTTACAAGTAAAATAAATAAAAGGAAAAAAAAGCCACTGCTATGTATAACAGATGCACCTCACAAGAACATGGGGTAAACAAAATAAGCCAAATAAAAAGTCTGCGTGCCATATGGCTTCACAGGTAAAATTCATCTTTGTAAACACGTATTTTTAAATATAAACCAGACTGACGACAGACCTGTTCCAAACTCTCCAATAGCGACTCACTGTGCCTGGAATAAAGTCCAACAGGTGTGTCAAGCTGGCCCCTGTCCATCTTGTGCTGAACATAGTAAAACTAACCTGGCATAGATCCTGTGAGAGGAGGAAGTAATGAGTGAGACAGGTATGAGGAAGGAGGATTCCAGACCCAGCCAGCCTCCCTTCCTACCTTTCTACCTACCTGCCTGCCTTCCTTCCTTGATGCTGGGGATTAAACCCAGGGCCCTGTGCATGGTGAGGCATGTGCTCTGCCACTGAGCCACACCTCCAACACAGAGCTCTCTCTTTCTTAATCTAGCCCATGAATATGTTCACTTTATGATAATTCATCGGGTATACACGTGGGATTAGTGCACACATTTATTAGTAGTACATTAGTACAGTAAAAATATCTGCATGTTTTATATAATATGGACTCATAATGTATGTGCTTATATATGATAAAGTACATCACACATATACATCTTGATGCCACAATCACAAATGTTAGCTTAATGTTTCTATGTCTGTGATATTTGTGTTTATAAAACATTTCCATTAAGATTTTATATTTAAAAACTAAATTAGAAACTAAAGGAACTGTGAAAATTTGTCTGTTAGTTTTGAGACAGGGTTTCTCTATGTAGCCTTGAGTGTTCTGAAACTCACTATGTAGACCAGGTTGGCCTTGAACTCATAGAAATCCACCTGCCTCTGTCTCCCTAGTGCTGGGATTAGAGATGTGAGCCACCACACCCAGCTGAAAATTTAAATATTTGACCACTTTTCTTTGCTGAAGGAGACACACCTACACAGATCACACACCTACACGGATCTCACACACACACACACACACACACACACACACACACACACACGTACAGAGAGATACACAGACACCTGCACAGAGTTCTTGTTTTAGGATTTGTTTCTATAACCATCCTGTCCCCCGCTTTCCTCTGTTTCTCCTTTAGAGAGGTCACCTGAACGTGAGCATGCTCTGTTAGCTCTCTTCCAGCAAAGGAAAACAGAAACTGCCCTGAGCCCAGCTTCCTGTGCAGCTACCGGCCTCTCACCACACTGCGAGATGACCTGAGCACGCGCCATCACTTCCCGCACCTCAGCTGGGCTTCCATTTCCTCCCACCCACAGCAGGGGCCCCTGGGGAGTCTCTGGTGGTCCTCCAGCCTGACTGGTGCTCAGCCTCCCTCAGTCCTGAACACAGCTGGCCCTTTCCTTCTGAAAGATGCTTTCCGGCACCTGGGGACGACGCTTGCCTGGCTTGCTCCCGCTGGCCCTGGCTGCTCTTTCTCAGTTCTCTCCCCATCTTCACTCAAGCTCTACGCATGACAGCTGCCAGGCTTGGTCTTCACTCTTTCCTGTCTTCATAACCTCTGTGGAGAGCTCAGCCAGCCTGAGGCTTTCACTTCCATCTCTGTGCTGGTGGCTCTCCAGTCTCCATCCCTAGTCCCTGTAGTTCTCATGCTGTTACGACTGCCTCGCAGGAGTCCCCAAACAACCTGCCCTGAATTATGTGGCTCCTTTCAAAACTGACCCTGCTCCTACCCAATGCTCTCCCATCCTACGAACTGCACAACGATCCCCCCTGTTAGTTATACCTTAAACCAGGGCCAAGGCATCTTGGATCATTTTCCTTCTTTTATACGCTGCATCCAACACCAGCAAAGTCTGTTAGTTCTCTCTACAATCTGACCATCTGGTCCTCATCACATCTGTCCAGACCTTACAGCCATAGACACGCTCCTAATGGGCCTTCCACCTGACCACATGCCCACCCCTGGGGATGGATTCTTCATGCAGTAGGTGGGGTAGACTTGAAATATAAAGCAGGGGCTGGAGAGACGGCACAGTGGTTGAGAGCAGTGGTTGAGCATCCCTGCTTTAAACCTCATTGCTGCCTTAGTTTACCGTCTGCCCCATGCCGTAGTAAGCTCTGTGGGAACAGAAAAGGGATGCAGAGTCGTTCCTCGGAGCCCATGGGGGATCAGTTCCTGCAGATGCTTAGCTCCTGCAGTTGCTCAAATCCCTCATAGAAAATGTTGTCGTGTTTGTATGTAACTGACATACACCCTCCTGTGTATTTTATACTCCTGTATGCTTTAAGTCACCACCCAATTGCCTAGAATATCTGATACAGTATAAATGTTGTTATTATTAAGGGATGATGAGAAAAAAGTCTGCACATATTTAGTACAGGTGTGAATTTGTTTTCTATTTTACATCAATGATTGATTGACTCTACTGATGTCCAACTTGTGGGTCAAAAGGGCCCACTGTGTCTGTGGGTGGAGGGTCATGGATGGGCAGAGAAGAGGCAGGGGAGTGTCAGGAAGACCCCAAGAGATGACACACCTCTTGTCAGGACCGGCTCTTTCTGTTCATGTCTACAAGGCGCCAACACTTTCATAATGAAGAATTGCAGGAAAAGAAAAGACAGTCAATCTAAGCACATACCCTTGTCCTGGTGGCAGACACCGTTGGTGAAGACAGGAGAGTCGGGTACCCGGGCCACGGAGGGGCAGGGGGCAGAGCTCCAGGACAGCAGACTTCCCCTCGTGCTGTTGTTGTGGCTCCCAAGCCTCATGAGCCAATGATCAGACAAGGAGGAGCTGGTGGAGCCTGCAGAAGACGCAAACAAGAGAGCTGGACCTGGCGCATCCTCAAGGAGCCTGCAGGTAGGGGCAGAGAGTTCTTCCACTCCCGGTTCCAAGCCAGCCCTAAGATTCCCAAAATGACCCCAGTCCCTCAGCCCTGGACTAAAAGAACCAGAAGGGGAACTGCAGAAACAAAAGTAGTCGGTCGGTGGTGGGGCACACCTTTAATTCCAGCCCTTGGGGGCAGAGGCAAGTGGATCTCTGTGAGTTCAAGGCCAGTGTAGTCTGCAAAGTGAGTTCCAGGACAGCCAAGGCTGTTACACAGAGAAACATTGTCTTGAGAAAGAAAAAAAAAAGTGGCTAGCCAGAGAAGCCTGCAAATGGGATATCCTCAGAACCATGGTGTTTAGGTGAGACTTACAACAGGACATCCTTGGAACTATGATGCTTAGAAGCCTGCAATGAGACATCCTTGGAACCACGGTGTTTAGTGAGCACAGGAAAGATGATTCCTTGGTGCATTCAAATGTTCCCCATGAAATTACTTGCTGCTAACTCTGGCTTCCTAAATGTGATTATTTTTCCAGAGTCAGATATGTAGGATTTTAGTAGTCACAGAAAAAGGATTGTCAGAGTAATAACATTTATCCCCAGGACCCATAGAACCAGATTCTATAGGACAACATATAGTGAACATACCCCAAGTTCAAGGGAGCCAAATCTTCAAGAGGGCATTAAGAATACCTTCCCTCTGGCCTTCTCTGATAGGTTTATTATTATTAAACGACATATTATTTGGCCCCAAACTCAAGATTCTCCTGCCTCAGCTTCCCCTGTGATGAGATCATAGGCGTGTGTCATCATGCCTGGATCTAAGTGTTTTATTCTTCTTTCATTATCTACCTTTTATAAATGGAAGGCAGGCTTGTGTTAGCTTTGATTCAAACCTGAAGGACTCTTGATTTTCTCTGGCTATTTTCTAATAATGACTAGAAAAAAGATATGGTTAGCATGCATGTGTGCATG